>CAUYQV010075195.1:0-12166 GCA_963574575.1 Galagoides demidoff | reverse complement strand
AACTGATCAACACAGCCTTCATGTCATTTTCTCAGTTATTTTTTTAAAACGTTCTCATTCTACTCTTAGAGAGATTCACTTGTACCCCTGTAAGATAAACCTCAAAAATGGTCCCTCCAATCCCCCTCCCTCCACCCATTCCCCCCTCCTTTCTCCTCCCCCCCCCATTCTTAGGCTATTTGGTTATAGCTTTCATATAAAAGGTATAAATTAGTTTCATAATAGGGGTGTGTATATTGGATACTTTAAAATACAATTGCAGATTCATAAGTATTTGTTAATATATATAATAAAGGATCATCCCACCTATTCTTTTCCAAATTCCCCCAATGGTAATGCCATTGCAAAACAGTAGCACAAAGTCCCCTCCAGGATATTGGTGTTGGTGCGATTGGGATGGACATTCCTATCCTCACAGGGTCTCTTTCACAGATAGACCCCCTCTCCACTTAACCCCTGACAACCACCATTCTGTCTCCATTTCTGTAACTTTTGCAAGCTCCCAGCTGATGTCTGTGACAGCTCCCTCCTACTCAGCCTTGTCTGACACCGCCCAAGCCAGTGAGGATGGAGGATGGAGGTGTCTCCCTGAGGCCTCCTGAGGCCGGAAGTCTGGGCTCCAGTCAGATCTTCGTTGGGGTGGATGAGGAGTTTGTTTTGGTTACTATGGTGCTTGCCTGGAGTAGGTGGCTTTTGTCCGTATTTTTTCTTTGCTTCTCTCCCTTTCCTTTTTGGGGGCACTCTGTTCCTTTGTTCGTTGGCATCTCCAGGTTCTCAGCTTCTTCCTCTTCAAGACTGGGCTGGAGGAGATAAAAATATAAAACTCAGAGGAGAACTCACTGACCCCGGCATTGCATATCCTGTTTGCCACTTTTTCATTCACCTTTCACGGACTTCTGATGCACATCTCATATGTGACATTAAGGGGTTTTATTTACACTTCGGAGAAGGAATAGGGAACAGTTCACCTTCCCGAAAATAAAAGTATCTAATACATATGATTTATGTGTAAGTATAAATGTCAACTAATGGTAAAGTATCACTAAAATACTCTAAATTAATGGTACCTTTGCTATCTGAACCGGGGAGGAAAAGCTGGCATTTCAGACAGAGGCATCTCTTTCAATGAACCTTTAAACTTGTCACAGCCCTGGGGAGACGCCTGGTACCTAGAATTTGCGACTGTTTATCCAATTGATGTGTGAAACCCGCACAACCATGAGAACAGCCCATTTGGTGTCTCTGACAAGGTAAAAAGGAGGGAGGGATTAACACAGTGGGTAGAAATGATTACATTACTCTAAATACTCAATAGCAAATGGAGAAGACAGCACAGTTCCCGCCGACCCTGCACTCAGCACCCTTTTAATAGCACCTTGTGTTAATGTGAGACATTTATTCCAAATAAGGAGCAGATGTTGACCCTGTGTCATCGGCCGCAGGCCATACTTCCTTGTCCTGTTTTTTAACCTAACATTTCTTCTGTTTCAGGATCCCATCCAGAAGACCTGGTTGCCTTTAATGGCTGTGTTTCCTCAGATTCCCCTTGGCTGCCACAGTTCCCCAGACTTCCTGTGATGGCATTGACAGGCCAGGTCCCGTTGGATGTCCCTGAACTGAGAATGGTCGGAGGCTTTTTAGAAGGGTGGACAGTAGGTAGGGCTCTGGGGGGAGAGAGACCGCAGAGGGAGAGCAGCAGCCTCACCACCTCATTCCAAAGGCACCCACTGGCTGTCACACTATCAACATGACGCGTCACTGTTGGCGGACGCTTCGGCCACCTGGGTGAAACAGTGTTTGCCTCCTGCCCTGTACAGTTACTCTTTTTTCTCTGAATTTGGATGCTTTGGTCACTATGAGCGGCCCACACGGGAGCAAGACTTAGGCTTCCCCACCTAGAGGAGGTGGTATCTACAGGAATTATTCAGCTGTTCGCCTGAGAGATTTGTTTATTTCCCCTCACTTATTGACTTATGCAATTATGTATTTATATCAGAAAGGACTTGTGAATATTAATTTTATAATTTAGTTAATGATCTGAAATTTCTTTCTTTTTCATATTGTTCCAGCCTTGTTCACTGGGAGCACGTCCAGTTGGCTCCTGTGCTCCTTGGCCATGCTGTGATTGCTCTGAGCATGTGAGTGTGCATGAGAGGGTGTGTGAGAGTGTGAGTGTATACATGAGAGTGTGTGCAAGTATGTATATGTGAGTTTGTATGTGTGTATGTGTGTGTATATGAAAGAGTGGGGAGTGTGTGTGTTTTGTGTGTATGAGTGTGTTTGTGAGTGTATGTGAGTCCACATATTTGTGTGTGTGTATACATGTGTCAGAGTGTGTGTATATGAGTGTGTTTGTGTATGTATGAGACTGTGTTTGTGTGTATAAGAGTTTGTATGTGAAAGTATGTGTATGGATGAGTGTGCTCATGAGTGCATTTGGGTATGTGTGTGTGTGAGAGAATGTGTTTGTGTGTATGTGTGTATGTGTGAGTGTGTTTATGTATGTATGTGTGAGTTGTGTTTCTGTGTGTTTTTTGTATGTGTGTGTGAGTACCTCTGTGTTTTTGTGTATGTGTATATGTTCTTCTTAGCAAAGTATCACAAGAATGGAAGAAAAAGTATCCAATGTACACAGCCCTATTATGAAACTAATTTCTAGTTTTCATATGAAAGCTATAACCTAATTATAGCCTAAGAATATGGGGAGGGGGAAGGAAAGGGGAGGAAGTGGATGGGTGGAGGGAGGGTGATTGGAGGGATCACCTCTATGGTTTATTTTACAAGGGTACAAGTGAATCTTTCTAAAAGTAGAATATAGATGTCTTGACATAGCAACTAAGAAAGTGACATGAAGGCTATGTTAGCCAGTATGAAAATATTTCAAATTGTATATGAAAACACCACACTGTACCCCATGATTGCATTAATGTATACAGCTATCATTTAATAAAAAAAAAGTGTATTTTGTGTTATGTGTTTGTGTCTGAATGTATGTGAGAGTGTGTTTGTATGAGCGTGTGTGAGAGTGGGTTGGTGTAAGTGTATATGTGTGTGTATTTGTGTGTGAGTGTGTGTGAAAGTGTATTTTGTGTGCGTGTGAGAATATCTGAGTATACATGAGAGTGTGTGTGTGAAAGTACATTTTGTATGTGTGTGTATGTGAGAATGTGTCTGAGTGTTTGTGTGTGAGCGTGTGTGAAAGTGTAGTTTGGTTTGGGTGAGTGTGCATGTGTGTGAGGGTGTGCTTCTGTTCTCACTTTCTGGACCCCCAGCATCCTCAAGGTTCGCCTTAACTCTGTTCAGGCTGCTATAACAAAATATCATAAACTCGGGGCTTCTAAACAACAAGGATTTACTGTTCCCAGCTTCTACCCTATTACATTTTCCTCCTGCCTGAGAAAAGAGTTTTAAAACATTTCTTACAGGCAAGATTTCTTGCCATCGATGAATTCCCTCAGGTTTTTGATTGTCTGAGAACATCTTCATTTCTCCTTCATGTCTGAAAGATTGTTTCACTGGACAGAATTCTACACTTTTTTTTTTTTTTTACTTTTAATGCTTTAAATATTTCATACCATTGTCTTCTTTCCTACATGGTGTCTGATGAGAAGTCTATTGTAATTATTTTTCTTGTATAGCCAGAAGTAAGGTGAGGTGCCCAGCTTCCCACTTGGGTTCCTTTGAAATGTTTTTTCTTTGTTTTTGGATTTCTGTAATTTGGATATGCTATGTCTATTTTTATTCATTTATTCATTTACTTCCTTATTTATTTACTTTATTCGCTATCCTGCTTGGTGTTCCCGGGGCTTTGTGGATGTTTGATTTGGTGCCTGTTATTCCTTTGGAAAGTTCTAGGCTGTTTTTACTTCAAATATTTTGTTTGCCTTAGTATCCATTTTATACTTTTCTGGTAGGCAAATCATGCATATGTTACACCTTTCCTTTTCACACAGTTGCACAAATCTGGAATGTTCTGGGGTCTGTTACTGTTCCTGTTTTTGTGTCAATATTTTTCTCTTTTCCCATCTATTTGGCGTATTTTCTGAACCTATCCTCAACCTCGATGATTCTTTCCTTGGCCACATTAGGTCAACTGGAAAACCAAATGAATTCAAAACAGCCTTCGTTTCCGCTGCAGTATTTGTGATTTCTAGCATTTTCTTTTAATTCCTTCTGTTTCTTTCTTTCTTCTTAACCTGATGCATCTGTGTTTCTGAGTTGTCCCCATTTCCTCTTAAAAAATATGAATCGTAATTATATTATCTGAAGTCCAATTACGCTAACATCTTTCCCACACCTGAGCTTTATTCTGATGACGGCTTTGACTCTGCAGAGAGTTTTTTCCTTACTTGTTGGCCTCCTTTGTGCGTTTTGGTTCCTGTGGGTCACGGGAACTGAGGAAAACAGATTTGTAGTGTGACAGCAGCTTCTGTCAATCTGCCTGGGAGTTGGACTCTGTTAAACATTACATGTTTGTTGTTGCAGAGTGGGCCTGAGGTTTTACATTTCTTTATTGTTCCTGTTTCTGCCTCCTCTTGACTTGAGTCTTTCCTAAATATTCTGTGTTATAAAAAGCTCGTGTCTTGAGGGTCTTTCGGCTACAGTGCATTGGTTTGCTATTGAAGCCTTGCAGGCATGGAGATGGGATAGACCAGGAGGATCTTTCTCAAATCTTCCAATTACCTTCCCAGTGGGCTTGTGTCTTGGGGCTTTGACAGTCATGGGCATTTCTTCAAGGCAATACTAAGTATCTTCATATTCCCCTCCCCCACCCCCACCCAACTCTCTCAGTCTGGCTACAGATTCCCTAATCTGTCTCTCTGAAGCCCTTGGCCTTGAGACTATGTATTTTCCTCTCGTAGGTGAGTCAGGAAGATGAGAGGCACTATGACCGGAGAAATGACTTTCCCCAGCTGGACCACCAGTCCCTGGTCATCTCCTCTGCACAGAGTGCTCTGTGTGGAGATGGCTCTGGGCCTATTTCACAGGGAGACCTCCACCTTTTCCCCCACTGGAGCCCTGAGAAAAATCTTCTCTGAATCTTCACAATAGCTACCTAGGTCCCCCTTTATCTTTAGAGATAAAGGCCATGGACGTAAGGGATCCCTCTAAGACTGTGACCCCCAAGAGTTGCTCCCCCCCTGCTAGTCCACACCCAGATGACCCCAGTTCATCAAGTCACCATGAATTGGTCCTACCAGTTTGTGGTTCCAGTGGATTCTGTCCCAGATTAGGCAAATCTTGGCTGTGACTACTGGGAGTCCCCTGGCCCTCTAGATTTCAGGAGATGGTTTGCTCGGCACCCTAGGTTCTCTGGCGGCTCTAAGAAAAATCATTGACTATCAGTTTTCCCAGCTTTGCTTTGTTGTAAAGATGAGCATGATCCCTCCCAAGCTCTTTACAAGTTGGAGCTGAAACCAGAGGTCCCCTTCCATTATTTTTTTGAAAGAAGGAAAATTCAAATTTAGCCTGAGGTTGATTCAGGTCAAGTCAACCTGAGGAGCAGCTTCTGTCAGTGGAGGGAATCCCAGGTCCACCATAAACAGAGTATGGATCCCTGGCACCACGTCCAGGAAAGTGTAAAGAGTGGCAAGTGATAGAAGGCTGCCCCACGGGCAGGTGCTTGGACACTCTGCCTCTTGCTCTCTTGGCTGGGGCAAGTCAGGGCTCCCAGAATCACATCATTTCTGTAACGCCTTCCTGGTGCTCAAGGTCGGGGTGGTGACGTGGGTCAGACCTGTTCTGTCAACTAGAAGATCCTTGCTAAAGTGATTATCACGTGCTCAGCTGCAAGCAGGTGGAAAACCTGACTCAGATGCATGTAAATAATAAGGGAATTCTTTTCCTCACATAACAAGAGAAGTCAAGATCTAGAGAGGGCTACAAAGTTGGTTGATGTAGCCCCTGAACTGTGTCATTACTGATTCAGGTTATTTTTTCCTCTCTTTTTCCCCATCTTTGTGCTCTGCTGCCTGCAGGAGAGTTTCCACTCCAAGGCTACTTTTACTGATCCTCGCAGGTTGGCTCCTGAGGTCAGACAGAGCTATGTGCTTTCTCTTTCTCTAAAAAGTACACACTCACACACCCACACACAGATACAGTGATTGATGCAACCAAACCTTCACCCACTCCAGTCCCACAGGGCACATCTTACCAGGTCAGGTGTTCATTCCTGCACCAACAGCATTGCTCGGGGCCTATTCTACAACCCAGGGATGGAGGCAGCTTCCTCTAAAAGCAGTGCGGAGGACACCTGAATAAATTAAAGCTGAGTTAGGAAGATAAGAGACTCACAGCTGAGGGGCTTGCACCTAACAGTGCCTGCTAGGGTTCCTAAACCTGGCTGGGGCCTGATCCTCAGAGGGTGCTCTGCAGTTAGGTACAGGATGGAAGAATTAATCCACCATCCCCTCTGATTTCTCAGCACCCCCTTCCTCTTCCCCTTCATTCTTTCTTCTGTGATCTGCCCCATTTGTAGTCTGTTATTCAAGGATCAGATCATACTGTCTGGCTGGCCACACATCTCATACTCCTCAAGGGAGACTCCCCCACCTCCCAGCATCAACCTGGAGAAAGAACACATTTATGGCGCAGGAGGTGGAAGGTCCACACACTCCCGGCGCTGCTGAAAACACAAACGCTTTCACTTGTTGGTCCTCGGTGACTTCCGTGGCCCACTGTCTGCCTACAGAAATGACATGTTTCCAGAATGTTTTCCAGAAAGGGCTGGATTCTGTCCCTGACTAAAACTCATTCCAGCTCCATATAACCACCCCAAATTATCTTCCAGAAGGGATAGGCTTCTGTGGTTACATAAATACAGTCCTCCCTGACACAGTTGTTTTCTGACAGAAGGGGGAATTACTCACGAATAAAGCACAACATTTAAACCCCATAATAATGACAAACCATCAAAAAAAAAAAAGCAAATAAACACTGGTTTAGTTTCTTAAAAAAAAAATGCCTGTGAATTGATTACGTGTGTGTGTGAACACACATGATTTGATTATATACTGAAGATTACTACACTTTCCATTTTAACCCATTGTAAATATTTTACACACAAGTTCAATCTGTAGTAAGAATACCTTTAAATGCTAATATTCACACCTGAGCTAATATCTGTGGTCAAGTGACCAAGGATTACAAATATGTTACTGAGACCTGTAAAACTTCATTTTATGTTATATCTTAATAATTAGAAAGAAGGCATTTTCTGTTTTTATTTTGAAAAGATAACAAATGCCTCTAAGCCATGTCTTTTAAAATATGTTATTTTTCTGCACCATTTATTAGAAATATCTGTTCCTATCACCAACGATCTTTCTTAGAGTGTTTATGATCCCCACTCAAATATTTATGAGTTTCAGGCTTGCGGTGACTTATTTCTATTTGCTTTTAATTTCCTTGTGCAACGTTTCAAACGGCACCACGAGTTGTTACGAATGGTTTGGAGATGAATTATGTAGAGGTGCCACATGGCCTCTGATTGCCTGTATTTGATGAGGTTATTAAAATAGCAGAAACATAAATTACCCTAGCAACAAAAGCATAAATTCATAGCCTGTTTCATAATCTTGGGCCTGAAAAAGAATCGTATAGCTCTTTTAATGTCTCGGGAACGATGCATTGCAAACACTTAGCTGAGTCATGCAGGGTCCAGAAATTCATCAAAGTTGACTGGCATTGAGTCCTTGGAAAAATCAGTGTTGATTAACCCCCTGCTGTTTGTTTCTTTCTAACTTTCTACCCACTGGAAGGTCTGAACCTGTGCACAGCAAACACCTCCAAGGCACCTCCAAGTCCTTGCGTCCATGGGCCTGGTATTAACAAGCTCTTTTTGCGAATGGATCATACGGCCCTAAGAAGTCATCTCCTTAGAAAAGCACATTTTTGTCCACTTGAAAATTATCAGAATTCTCCTGATAAGCAATAGCATTTTTGTCTTCAAAGTACCACATCTGAATCAAGGTTATACAATTTTCTCATTGCCTTAATTGATACTATCTCAGATAAAAATAACAAAAGGAAGCACCTCTATCATCACATAATACTTAATAAGCACGACTGCGGTCATGACAGTAAGTGCATTTGTAATAGAACACACTGTGCTGTCCTGGGAGACAGCAAAAAAAAAAAAAAAAAAAGAGCTTAGGAAAAGATGGACTTGATTCTGAATTTTTTTTGTCTAGCTCTAGACTTGTCTCTGAATTCAGTCTCTCCATTGGTGGTTCTGAAATAGGTTACACAGTATCACTTGGACAGGAGTAACTCTTCCTCAGAATTTATTCTGCATCAGTAGTAAACTAATTAACTGTCCTATTCTGGTACCTGGGAACCAGGCAGATGAATACCCACAGTGTTAGAGACTCACAATTCTAAAATGCATAATGTGACAGGCGATGTGGTACAGTGTTGCCCAGCATGGCTCATTGTGTCCAATACTGACTTGAAGGAACAAGCACCTGACAACGGGGAGACACATTCACTCCACATTTGCATATGGACTATTCACTGGGAACTGAGCATTGGGACCAGTGCTGAGTCAGGTGCATTCTCCTTGAACCTTTATCCATTCAGGAAGCCCACAGAATAGATACCCACCTGCCTAGTTGATGAGTGAAGAAACTGAGCAGGAAAGGACAGATGGGTAACATCGTGTTTCAGAGCTTGGGGTCTGGGTTTCAAGACCCTGCTCAGCAGCTGTGTGATCCCAGGAGGATACTCGACCTCTCTGAGTCTCAGTTTTCCCATTTTCAACATCTGCCGTCTTGTGTATGTGAAAGTTTCATCTGGATCTTGGAACACCGAGGGCCTGAAGTATTCCCAGTGACTGCTACTCTCCACAGCCACATGAGAGTTGGTGGCAGCTAGAAGTTCTAGGCCGAGTCTTCACTCACCTTAATGACACTTTGGTAAGTGGAAGGGGTCCCAGAAGTTTTGATTTCAGAAAGGAAACTGTCCAGTGTAAGGAGGAGGCTGTAGACACACATCAAAAGGATGAGAAAAGGTAGAAACCCCATCATCTGTCAATATTCAAGAAAGGACATTGTTCAGTAGATACTGCAAGGATGATTTATACATTAGTGGATAATTTTTTTAAATGGGTAAAATCATGATCCTGAGAGAGAAATAAAATACATATTTATCTCATTCATGAGGAGCCATATAAAGTGATGAATAAGAAATCTAGTAAGTGATTCAAAGGAAAACCTTCCAAAATTTATGTGAATTGAAGTACATCCTGAAATGGATGGACAAATAGCTTGTCCACCGTGGCTTGGACCATGGAGGAGAGGGAGGATAATTGAGTCTTCCCCGGAAGCAATTTATTTTCTTATCTGTAGAAGTAACTTAGCATTGTTATCTGTTAACTAATTCACAGGTTGTGAAATAGCTCAAAGGAAACATTGTCTCAAAATCAGATAACTAGGATAGTGTCATTATACCAGGTGTCAGCAAACTGAGGCCACAGGCCAAATCCAGCCTCACCAGCTTCTGTAATTAAATATTTATTGGAATGCAACCAAGCTTGTTTGTGTATCCATCACCTATGACTGCTTTCCCGCGCAATGTTGTTGTTGAGTTGAGGAGTCGTGTGAAAGATTATGTGGTAGTCTCCAAAGCCTAAAACTCTTACTCCCTGGTCCTTTATGGAAAATGCGGCCACCTTTTTGGAAGAGATATAATGAAGTAATTAACTTCTACATTCAAAGGAGAGAAAAGGGAATTCATAGGCTCAGTCATGTTGGCAGAGTGATGAGAGCCAGGACTGTGCGGGTTACGGGGCCTTCTCCTTCCCTGCCCCTCCCAAGGAAGCAATATTTTCCTCCTAGCTAAAACCGGTTGAGTAATTAAATGCTCACCTCATCTGTTCACAGCTTACGAAGAGAAAGAAAAAGGCTCATTCTCAGTCTAGAGCTTTCCATCCACACCTGACTATCTGGGTTAAAGTAGAAATGACCCAGGAGTTTTCAGGGAAGCAACGAGAAAGGGCAGGATGCAGAGAACCCAAGGAGAGAGACTCCCGTGGGGGAATTTGCCAACAGCCCAAGAAGATTTTGTCTTGCCTATGGAAAATAATTATCTATTATTGATATCTTACAGAGTGTGAAATGGCTCAAAGGTGATGGCCAGGCATTTTCCAATAAGATCAAGTGTTCTCAAAGCTCTCACATGGATATTTTTTTTTTTTTTGAGACGAAGCCTCAAGCTATCCCCCTGGGTAGAGTGCCATGGCATCACAGCTCATAGCAACCTCCAACTCCTGGGCTCAAGCGAGTCTCCTGCCTCCGCCTCTCAAGTAGCTGGGACCACAGGCGCCTGCCAGAACGCCCAGCCATTTTTTTGGTTGCAGCCATTATTGTTGTTTGGCAGGCCCGGGCTGGGGATTCGAACCCACCACCTTCAGTGTACGTGGCTGGCGCCTTAGCCGATTGAGCCACAGGCGCCAAGCCAGGCCAAGACTTTAAGACCAGAATGGGCAACATAGTGAGACCCTTGTCTCAAAAAAAAAAAAAAAAATTAGCTAGCATGGTGGCACATACCTATAGTCCCAGCTAGTCTGGAGGCTGAGGCAAGAGGATCACTTAGCCCAGGAGTTTCAGGTTGTGGTAAGCTATTATGATGCTACTGCACTCTAGCCTAGGTGACATTTCAACAGCTTATTTTGCTAGCCAGGTATTTGTGTTTATCTAAAATTGTTAATTCCAGTTTTGTTTATTTTGGAAAACATCAGTTACATTGACAATACAGAAATCAATGAGAGATAAAAAGCAGAAGCTCTGTAGTGCTAATGTCAGTCATTCAGTATTAACAGACCTAAAATATACTTTTATGAAAATAAAGCCTCAAACTTGAACAGTTTCTTCAGAAACAATACAGGGTATGTGTGTGTGTATACACACACACACACACACACACATATATATTGATACAGAGTCTGATTTTGTTGCCCTCAGTAGAATGCCATGCCATCATAGCTCTCAGCAAGCTCAAACTCTTGGGCTCAAATGATTCTCCTACCTCAGCCTCCCAAGTAGCTGGGACTACAGGCACCTGGCCATTTTCAGAGACTGGGTCTCCTTCTTACTCAGGCTGGTCTGACTCCTGGGCACAAGCAATCCACCCACCTGGGCCTCCCAGAGTATTAGAATTATAGGTGTGAGCCACCTCTCTCAGCTTCAGAAACTATATTTTGAGGGAAAATATTTCTAAAGTGATTACCTTGCATTTCACAGCACCCAAAGTAATAGCGTGACACAGCCATGTTGCCAACTATTTCCCATTTATTTTCATCAGGATCAAATCGTTCAATGGTGTTCCCTATTTCAGATCCAACCCATCCACCTGTAACCAAATAGAAAAATGTTTTATTTCTGAGCTAAAGGAATCAAAGACCTTAGTAAAGATCTAATCCAAATATTTCATATTAGGAAAATATATCACATGGAACAGAGAGGTTATTTGTTCCAAAATCATGTAACAAATTAGAATTTGGCGATGAATAGAACTCTGGTCTTTTAATCCCCCATTTTCACTAGAGACTAAAACAAAACAAACACATAACTTAAACATACTACATAGGAAATAGGGTATTTTGCAAAACTACTTTTTTTTTTTTTTTTAACACTCTCACTCTGTGTCCTGGGCAAAGTGCCGTGGCATCATAGTCCACAACAACCTCAAACTCTTTTTTTTTTTTTTTTGAGACGGAGCCTCAAGCTATCCCCCTGGGTAGAGTGCCATGGCATCACAGCTCATAGCAACCTCCAACTCCTAGGCTCAAGCAAGTCTCCTGCCTCTGCCTCCCAAGTAGCTGGGACAATAGGCACCCGCCACAACGCCCGGCCATTTTTTGGTTGCAGCCATCATTGTTGTTTGGCGGGCTGGGCTGGGGATTCGAACCTGCCACCTAAGTGTACGTGGCTGGCGTCTTAGCTGATTGAGCCACAGGCGCTGAGCCAACAACCTCAAACTCTTGAGCTCACGAGATTCCCTATCCCTCAGCCACCAGAGCAGCTGGGACTATAGGTGCTCACCACAATGCCCAGTTATTTTTGAGACAAGTTCTTCCTCTTGCTCAGGCTAATACAGGCATGAACCACCAAGCCAGGCCCAAAACTACCTTTTTTTTTTTTTTTTTGAGACGGAGCCTCAAGCTATC
>CAUYQV010075194.1:0-14212 GCA_963574575.1 Galagoides demidoff | reverse complement strand
TGCGATACTTTGCTCAGAAGAACATTCTCCAGCTCCATCCATGTGAACATGAAGGACGTAAAGTCTCCATCCTTCTTAATGGCTGCGTAGTATTCCATGGTGTACATATACCACAGTTGGTTGATCCATTCGTGGATCGATGGACACTTGGGCTTCTTCCATGACCTGGCAATTATGAATTGGGCTGCAATGAACATTCTGATACAAATATCTTTGTTGTAATGCGATTTTTTGTCATCTGGGAATATACCTAATAAAGGAATTACAGGGTTGTCACTCCATTATTAATGAAGATATTTACTCCTTCCCCTTTGCTCTCGGTACACCACATAGGACACAGCTTCTCTGCAGAAGTTCCATGGTATCATTTGCAATTACGTGTCTTTCCTGTCTCTCTCACAGAGCTGTGAACCCCAATATGTAGGAAGCTTCTATTACTCTCCGTAGCATCCGACCGGGTCTGGCCCATGCAAGTACTAAAGAGATAATTTGTTGAATGAATAAATACTAATATTCATCAAGATCTTGCTCTTTGTCAGTGGTATCTCTCAGAAGCCTCACGATAGCCTTGTGGCATAGGCATTGCCATGTTCCCACTTTACAGATTTGGCCACTGAGGGCACAGAGAGTTAGGTCACTTGCCCAAGGTCACAGAGGTTGCTGGATTTGAAACCTGGCTGTTAGGCAGCCTCGTGTGTCTCAAACCCCAACTCCTGTGCTGCTGGTGAACAGCTGAATGAATGAAGAAACTCAGTGATCTGAAGATGAAGTAAATGTCGCAGGACCTTATAAAACCCATGAGTAGGGTTTATAAAAGAAAAACGCAAGGATTTCAGGAAACCTGGCAGGGATGGAGACTGAGAGGAATCAATAACCTACAGAGGTCAAGGATAGCTTAAAGCAAATGGAAAATCCAACCTTCTTTGAATTGCGGGGGGTGCTTGAAGAAGGTGTGGGGCCACGGTTGAACAAAAAAGGCCCACCCTTCTGCATATTGGGGGAAGGAATAAAAGGCACCAACCTTAACACTTACGGCACACCTCCTGTATGCCTCACATTATGCCAGTGAGTCGCACATATGCCAGCATACTGAATGAAAACTGTCCCCTTCCCCCAACCTTTCTCAGTCAATAAAATTTCGGTGAACAGCTATTATGTACCAAGCTTTTGAACTAGATGCTGAGAGAATAAAAATAAATAGAACTCTAGGAGTTCCTAGTCTAGCAGGGGAGACAGATAAGTATATACTTTTTTTTTTTTTTTGAGACAGAGTCTCAAGCTGTTGCCCCAGGTAGAGTGCTATAGCATCATAGCTCACAGCAACCTCCAACTTTTGGGCTCAAGCAATCTTCTTGCCTCAGTTTTTTCTCTTTTAGTAGAGATGGGGTCTTGCTTTTGCTCAGGCTGGTCTTGAACTCATGAGCTCAAGCATCCATCTGCCTAGGCCTCCCAGAGTGCTAGGCTTATAGGCGTCAGCCACTGCCTGGCCTGAGTATATGCTTTTAACAATGTGCTCAGGGTTATCAGACAGCTATAGTTGGGAGCACAGAGGGGACCTCACTCTACCTGGACATGTGGAAGATTTCAAGACAGAAATGATTGAGCTGGGTTTTGAAGGATGAATAGAAGTTTGCCAGGTGGACAAAGCAGGAAGGGCTTCCAGAGAGAAACCACGCTTAGCACTAGAGCACAGAGGCAAGAAGGCCAAGGGTGCACTCAAGGACTTATAAACAATTCAGTGGGGAGGAAAGGTGAGTGGCTAATCAGGAAGGGCTGTGCAAGGCATGCTGGGAGCTTGGCTTCCTTAGCGACTGAGTTACAGCAAAGGGTTTTTAAAGCAGATTTAAAATAATGACATTTACTTGATGGGAGTGTGCAGGAACAGAGAGAGGCCCAACTGGAAGTGGGAAACCTCACTAGGAGGCTAGTGCTATAGTCCAGGGGGAAAAAAAAGGAGAGTTTGAGTGGGGACATGGCCAGGGGAGGTGAAAAGCAAGCCAGAAGATGAAAGAGGGTTAGGAAGTGTTGAAAGGTGCACAAATCACTTGCTTTTCAAAAAGCTTGGTTATTAGAATGCTCATCTGATAGGCATAACACCTATCCTGGCCCATGTGCTGTGTAGGCTGTACGTAGGTGGGAAGGTATGAGTTCAGGTGCAGCTAGGGCAAAGTTGAGATGTGTGGTGTATTAGTAATCTATTGCCATGTAACAAATCACCCCCAAAGTTAGCAGCTTAACAGACATTTATTATTTTCCAGTTTCTGTGAGTGGTACAACTGGGTAGTTTTAAGATGGGAAATCTCTCGTGATGTTGCAGCCAGGATGAGACAGACGTCTTGATGTTTGGCTAGAGAGCCCAAATCCAAGATGGTTCCCTCATGCAGCTGGCCAATTTATGTAGTGTGTGGGAAGGCCACAGTTACTCACCAAGAGGACGTCTCTATAGGGCTATTCGAGTGTCTTTTTTTTTTTTTTTTTTTTTGCAGTTTTTGGCCGGGCTGGGTTTGAACCCGCCACCTCCGGAGTGGGGCCAGTTGCCCTACTTCTTTGAGCCATAGGCGATGCCCTGTTCCAGTGTCTTTGTGACACCGTAACTGGTGTTCCTTGGAGGAGGACCCGAGAGAGTGTGGTGCAAATATCAGTGTCTGTGATGACCTAGCCTTGGACGTCACAGACTGTCACTTCCACAAAACTACCCCTTCACTGTGGGACGGGTGTACAGGATGGGGACCCAGGAGAGTGGATTGTCAAGTCCTGTCTTGGAGACGCAAATGGGTCTCGAGCCAGCTGTGGGTGTGCAGGTTGTGTGTTGTGAAAGAAAACCTGCAAGATTTGGAGATGGAAATCGCCTACCTGAGCCTCAGCTCCTCGTCTGTGAAATGAGTCTCATATTCTAAACCCTGATGGATAGTGAAGGTCATTTGAGAGAAGGCTCATAAAACGGTTTTGGGGAACCATAAAGCGCTCTGGTATGGAGTTGAATGGTGGCTGCGCTAATAGGAGGGATCATGATGAAGTTCCATATTTCATCTGGATGGGAAGTTTCGCCTTGATGAATCTAAGAACACTTCACAAAAGGCACTTCATCCTTTATTTCTGTGGCTGTAGACATCCAGTAAATAACATTTATTGATCTTGTACTTCTCCATGCCAGGAGTCACACGATAATAATTTCATTTCATTCCCGCAATGATGCTGAGAAATGGGATCTATAAACCACACTCTGTAAGTGAGGGCACCGAGGCTCAGTGAGGTTAAATAACTTGTTCTGACCACGGTGGACACCAGCCCAGGTCTGTCTGCGTCTGAGACATGAGCGTGAAGCAAATGAGAGATGACGGGCTCAGCAGGACTAAGTGGTGTCCTTGTCTGGGACATCCTCACGGTGGGGGTTTTGCAGGTCCATGGCAAGGGGACTGTGAACGGTGAACGACAGGCCCACCCCTACCCTGCATGCCTTAAAGGCCCTGGCCCTCAACTGATGAAGGGTCTTCGTGTGTGTGTGTGTGTGTGTGTGTGAGTGTGTGTGGGTATGTGTGTGAGACCACGGCAGCTGCTGCCATCCCAAAGCTGGGGATTAGGGTGACGAGTCCTACAGGGCCCTCCGGTGCTGGATCCAGGCCAGAGCTGCACAAGGCCTTGGACTCCTGGGAGGACGGCTCCCAGGCCATTCTCGGAAAAGCATTTGCAGCAAGGCCACTCCAGGTGCCAGGCCAGGCCATCAATCCCTCACTCTTTGGAGCAGTGAGTTTATAAAGTAGCAATTAAATAAGAGCTCTGTAAGTGCTTCTGGGAACTGCCCTGAATGCATTTTCCAAACATAAATAACGGGGACCTCCACTCCCAGCAAGGCACATGCACAGCAGAGAGGCAGTGCTGAAAAGAAGGGAGCCCTGTTGTGCTAACGAGTTGGGCTACGTGCCCCTGGTGTGCACGTGTGCTCCGTGTAGGTGGCAAGTCCATTTGTCTTTGCCTGCCTGGGTGGCATGTCAGCCTGCCTGGACAGGTCGTGGTGAGGGGATGGTGGCTGTGACTCCTGCTCCCCTGGAAAGGCAGAGAATCCTTGTTCCAGAAATAATGATGGTGACGCAGAAGGAAAGACAGTTTCTATTTACTGAGCACCTACTATGTGCCAAGAGTCCACAGATCCCGTGTTATTGGAAGATTTAGAGACTTGGCCAGGGTGACAAAGCCCATAAGGTGCAGGGCCCCAAATGAGAGCTCCCAGCAGCTTGCGTTGATTAGGCTCTTATCATATGCCAGGCGCCCTGCTAAGAGTTTTACATGCTTGAACTTCCAAGTCTGTGCCAACAAAGCTGCATAGTAGGTACTCTGTTATCGGACTTTTAGGTGCCGGGACCAGGGAAATGAAGTCTTCTGCCCAGGGTCACACCAAACCAGCACCCAAGCCCAGGCAAACTGGCTCCAGAACCCTCCCCTTAACTACCACGGTGCTACCTTGGAGCGTCAGTGCTGAGCCCTGGTACTGGATGTCACCCACGTTCTCAGTTCAGGTTTGATTACTGTCACCCATCTGACCTAGCCCAGCCATGACCAGCTTGGTCTGGTTCAGATGATAGTACTGGCTAAATCTTCCCTCCGGGCTGTCCACCCCCCAGTGGGCCCTCCCTGTCTCAGGTCTCTGGTCTAGCCTCCACCTGTCCGAGAGCGTCCTCCCACCCACATGCCCCTGCCCATGAGGGTCCATCCAAGGGATCTCCTCCACCTGGTGACTTAAAGTCAGTGATGAAGGCCTACTTGCTCCTGGAAGTATTTCCTGACAGTCACCTCTGCTCCCACCCCCACCATCCCGCGGAATTGGGCACCCTTCCCCTGTGCATACCTCCAGGACACACATCAGACTCATTATTGATTTTCTGCTCTGTCTTCCATGAAACAGTGTTGCATATCCTGGTATCTCATATTTCCTCAGGTGGGGCCTGCCACAGAGCAGGGATTCAATAAGTCCTGGTAGGTAAGTAGAGATATTTTCCAGAAAAGGTGGACACGTCAGAGCATGCCTGATCCTGAGTCCCCGAGAACTCTGGCTGTGATTACGCCTTGTGCACTCAGAGCAGAGTGCAAGTACTAGGACTGGTGGAATGAGTCCTGACCTTAGATCAGCCATGAACTTGCTGTATGACCTTGGCCAAGTCACTCTACATCTCTGGGCTTCCATTTTCTCATGTATAAAATAGGAACAATTTATATCTTTTTTTTTTTTTTTGCAGTTTTTGGCAGGGGTTGGGTTTGAACCCGCCACCTCCGGCATATGGGGCCGGCACCCTACTCCTTAGAGCCACAGGCACCACCCCAGAACAATTATATCTTGCAGGTAGATAACCTGAGGGTTAAATAGGATACAGAAAGCAAAGGTACCCAGAACCCAATGGAGACTTAATAAATAGTCACTTTCCTCCCCCGTTCCCTCCCCTGTGGACTGAGCTCCCAGGCTGAGGATCATGGGTGGCATTTTGCCTTATACATCTCTGCAGACTTTGCATCTTCCCCCCCTCCACTAAGGTGGGGCCTCATGGCTTGCTGCAGAAGACTGTGCCACAACAAGTCGCCTTCCTGCCTTTCTCGAGGCTCTGACTCTTTGTCATGTCATCACTGAATGCCTTTTTTTCCAGCGGCCTCTCTACCAGAGGATCCCACTGCAAAAACTCATCAAGAATCTGGGCCCTGTTCACTGCTGAGCCCAGAGTCAGTGATTTCCCTGTCTCGGACTCCATCGGAGTTGCCAGTGATTAAGAAACTCATATATTTTCACACTCATTAAAAGAAACATGATGTTCACTTTTCCAAGAAAAGCCATCCTTGTTTGTAGACCTGTAATATATTGGGAACGCCTCTTAATTGGCTTCTAGGTCTCAGTGTCAGAAGTCAGACCCAAGTTTGTTTATTGACACAAGGAAAAAAATAAAACGTCGTATAATTAGTTGAGTGACTGACTCTAAATTCAGTAACTCCCATCGGTATGTGGCCTTGTCAGGGTTTAAGATTCCATTTTGGGTTATGAAAGAGGCCGGGCCTAGGTAGTCCAGACACGGGCCGCACTGCATCACAGCTATTGTACAAATGGGCTCAGTGTGCCGTTGGTGCGCAGATGGAAAACTTTTACATGTTTGATTTTTATGCAAGTCAATTAACTTGTTTTTTATAACTGTAAGGGCTTGCTTTGCAAATAAGATTACTTACCACTATAAATTATGGGAACATAGGGACCTATTCAGACAAAATGTTACACGCCCCTAACCCGTGCACCAGGCTGCACGCCGGCCTTCTGCAGGGGAACAGCAGAGGCAAATGGGACAGAGAGGCGAAGGAGGAGGGAGGGGTTATTCTGGTGCCTTCTGAGGGGCCCTTCCAAGAAGGATGCAGAGAGGGAGCAGGGACCTGAGGGTGGAGACTAGGGAGTGAACCAGAATACCCTTCTCTCTGCTCACCCCCTATCCTGACTCTCCCTGGTTGCCCAGAGCTGGCCAAGACCTTTCCTTACATGGCACTGGAGGAATCTCTTGTTTGAGGATTTTTTCTCCTCTAAGTGTTTGCTTCTTAGTGACAGCACCTCCCCTTGAAGCTTGACATTTGGGGCAGGGCTAAGTCTGGACTTCACCCTCACTGTCGTTTTTTGTCACCCCTCCTGCAGTGATGGCCCATTCCCAGCCTAGCACTCAGTGGGCAGCCCCTTCCCACAGCACGCACAGCAGGGGAGAGGGCAGGGCAGAGGGATGGGGGAGGGGAGGGCAGAGGGAGAGAGGAAGAGGAGCAGGCACTCTTGCAGGTGACCAGCAGTCTATGGGACTGGGAGAGAAGAGATCCGGTCTTTGGTGCCTGTGACTTGCTCCCGCCTTGCATGTCCTTACCGGAGGGCACGGTAGTGCTACCTACACACAAGGAGTTCTGGAAAGCCAAGTTGGGGCTCTGTGTTCCTCGGGCCCTTTTGTAAGCTTGGATGGAATCCTTCCCATTTGGGGTCTCAGGTTTTTATTTTTTTTGAGACAGAGTCTTACTGTGTCGCTCTGGGTAGAGTGCTATAGCATCACAGCTCACAGCAACATCAAACTCTCAGGCTCAAGCAAGTCTCTTGCCTCAGCCTCCCAAGTAGCTGGGACTACAGGTGCCTGCCAAAATGCCCGGCAATTTTTTTTTTTTTCAGTTGTAGTTGTCATTGTTGTTTGGTAGGCCCAGGCTGGATGCAAGCTCTCCAGCTCTGGTGTATGTGGCTGGTGCCCTAGCTGCTAAGCTACAGGCACTGAGCCAGGTTTTTGTTTTTTTTTTAATCTGTAAAATGGGAGCAAAAACCTCAGCCCGGTATTCCTCCTAGGGGTGGGTTGTCACATGTGATCCTCCACAAAGGTAATTTTGCCTCCCAGGCCCGTGGACATTTGGCAACATCCGGAGACATTTTAGTTGTTACAACTGGGGGAATGGGGCCTGGCATCTGGGCATCAGGGGCCCAAGATTCTGCTAAACATCATACAGGGCACAGGACGACCCCTGCCCCCACCCTCTAATAAGAAATTGTCAGGTCTAAGACCTTGTCGGGGGCAAGTTTGAGAAATTCTGATTCTCTGAGGCACACAAGGGAAAAGGTGACGTTCTGGGGCTGATCAGTGTTTGGGACAAGATTTAATTTCATGAAGAATCAATGCAGAGTATATAGTCACTCAAAGATAAAAGGACAAGCATTCCATGGCAGTTGCAAGGACAAAATCCTTCACAAATAAACAGGATCCACAGAATGGTTCAGGACGCTGCTGCTGATCTGGTGTTGGGGTCACTAGGGAAAGGACAGTGGCAACTACAATAATCCTAAAAAAGATTAGGATGTTATTCTCATTTTGCTGGTGAAGGAACTAGGCTTACAAATATGAGGTCATTTGTCTACACACAGCAAAGGACCGGGTCCTTTCCACATATTTGGCGAAGGAATCAGGAGGCATATTATCATGAAACAACTGATTTGAGGCAAAGTCAAATGTCATTGTCCAATGTCATTGTTAGGCACGACTTCAAGTCATTTGCAAATACTTCGCAAAGGGAGGCCTTCCTTCTTAAGATAATTACGCTATCCTTGTGCCTCTCAGAGTGCTCACTGGGTCACAGGTTGTGGCTTCCACGTCTGGCACCTCTGTCAAAATGGGGGCTCTTGGAGGGCAGAGACCATACCTTAATCATCTCGATAGGCCTCTTCAAACTGCAGTGTCTTTTTCCAGAAAACGGGACAATGGCTCCTACCTTACCAGGTAGACCTCCAACACACGTGGATCATCTGGGGGGAAATAAGGATGCTGGCTTTCTCTAGTGCCCTGAGCCTCTGTGTCACACCCTTTCATTCTCTCTCCTTGCTTGTCTGATGTCACCTTTGAGTGCCAAGCGGCATAGGAGGCAAAAGATTTGCGTAGAGTGTGAGAAGAGCCCTTAATCCTCTTCTGAGGATTCTCTTTTATTTTTAAAAACATGACTTATGGAAAACCAAGGACTGTAGGGGTTGGGAGGAAGTGGTCTTTGAGAAGCTAGTTTTCTTAAGAACTAGAAACAAGGGGTGATAGTTCTACTGGAAAATAACTTTCTGCTCAGGCTCCTTTGATCACCAAGGAATCAAATACCCATCAAGAAATGGTCATTGGCAGAGCCGAAGCTCGCAGAGCTGTTAACACCAGGCCTCTACTCTTGGAAATGATTAAGATTCAAGCCTGGAATGACTTGTTCTCCCTTAATCTGCTCACGATGTGTGTCTTGCTGAATAGGGGCCTCCAAAAACTCACCTGCCAGCTCAGCCACCTCTGTCCAAGTCTGAGTCTGAGGTTATTATGCAGTTATCAATCAGTTCTGTACTAGAGGCTGTGAGTACAACCTTCAAAGACAGATGCTTTGTCCCCTAGATCATTAGTGGTTCTGAGTTCAGACTTGTTCATCCATTCACTCATCCTGTAAATAATGTTTTAGCAACTTCTGGGCAAAGGGCTTTGTGTCCTTGGGCAAATTAACCCATGACTCTAGTCTTCTCTTCTGTATAACAGGAACAATAAAATTGGCTTCAAGGGGTTACGTTTCAGGCATATGGGAAGTACTCAGGACATGATAGCTATATTATTATTATTGTATTCTACAGAGCTGTGGATCTCACAGTAGCAGTTGAAGCATAAGCGACATTTATATAAATTTATTCAGCAATATACGAACAGGTATTTCCTGCTACTCCAGTCCGTGTTAAGGACACTAAACAGAGCCCCTGTGAAGCTCCTTGGAAGGCTTCCCAGAGGAGGTGATATGAGTTTTAAGTAAAGAGAGTTTTTTTTTTAGAGACAGAGTCTCACTTTTTTGCCCTCAGTAGAGTGCTGGGGCATCACAACTCACAGCAACCTCAAACTTTTGGGCTTAAGCAATTCTCTTGACTCAGCCTCCTAAGTAGCTGGGACTACAAGCGCCCACCGCAATGCCCAGCTATTTTTAGAGACAGGGTCTTGCTTGGGTCTCACTCTGGTCTTGAACTCGTGAGCTCAGGCAATCCACCCGCCTCGGCCTTCCAGAGTGCTAGGATTATAGGCAGGAGCCACCGTGCCCCCAGCCTTTAGGTAAAGAGAACTTTAGATCTTAGAGTTAGAATCAAGATTAAGTAAGGGTATCCTTTGTCTCCAGACTGGCAAACAGTAAAATTATTTTTGTTTTCTCCTTTTTGAGTTGAAGAGATAGGAAGTAAATGAGGTGAGGAGTCTTGCACCCAGGAGCTAGACACTATTAATACTTCCTTCTCACATAGGAGAAAACTGATGCACAGAGAAGACACTTAACTCACCTCCATTGACACACCATTAACCACCAGTAGATACCAAATAGGACTGCAGGTAACCTGGCTCCAGAGGCTGGGATTGTAGTTTCGATGGGATCAGAGGCTCTAGTGAGAAGAATATTGGATTTGGAGTTAGATCAACATGGCTTTTAGTCTGTGCTCCAGCGCAGACTATCTGTTGAACCTGGGAAAGGCCCCTAACCTCCTGAGCTCTCCATTCCTTATCGGGGAACTGGAAATGAGGATGATATTCACCCTGTAGGACACGTGAAAGAATGAGCAATAATGTATGTGGTTTCTTAGATAGCATACATTCCACCTTAGATCGTCAGAGACTCTGAAAGAAGATGAAACTTTTGCAAACGTGACTGTATAGAATTTGCTTAGATGCCCAATGAATTATACACGGGGGAGATTTTATCTCTATTTTATAGATGAGAAAAATGAGCCAGAGAAGAAGAGAGAAGTGAAGGGAATGCTTTTAAATTCTCCTCTTTATTCAATAAATACCAGTTAAGCAGCATCACATCATGAGGGGTGCAAGGATTGACCCCATTTTTTTTCCCTGGACAAGGAACTGAGGCTCAGACTTGTACATAGTCATAGAAGTAATCATTAGCAACGTTACAGTTTAAACCAAGGTATGTGTAGACCCCAGATGCTCACGGTGGAGTGAGTTATCCCAGGTCTCTGAGGTGGTAAGGGGGAAAGCCAAGGAAGGCTCTAACCCTAGTCTTCTGGGTCCAGAGCCAGTCCCCTTTCTCCTTACCACGTGGGTTAGGCCTTCAACTAAGTTGAATTCCAAATTCTAAGCAAGCATTGACTAATTCACAAGAGGTTAAAAAGCCAGAACCCTAGAGGCAGGAAATACCACCTTCCTTGATTAAACTTGGGAAATCTGCCCATTATGGATAAGATTTGCTGTCTACAGGAAACCTCCCCAGACATAAACCGATCGTATCTTCTAGCCAAAGTGATTTGGAGATGGTTTAACTAAGGAGATTTAAGAAGCAGGCCCACCTACAAGGTAATCCATGAAAAGGGACTGCAGACTTCAGAAAGTGCAGTCTGCCACCCAAGTCGGTGCGGATGATGGGTGTGGTTCCACAATAAGTACAATCAGGTCGGCATGCGTTCTGGAAAAGAGCCGGTGACCTGGAACCAGAGGGATGGGGTTCAAATCTCGATTTCTCTGCCACTCGGCTTCTTTGACTTTAACCATCTTTATCTGTAAAACAGGGATAGCAATGTCCTTTTTAGGTTTGTTTCTTTGAGAATCAAAAGATATAGTGGATGAATAAACGGTACCACACCTGTCTGTGGTATTTTTTTTTTTCCTAAGGAAAAGTCATGGAGAATAGAAAAAAGAATCGGTGGAATGAAACTATTTCTCCATGTCACTATCATAATCCAGAGGAGAGAAGTGCAGAATCCAATGGGTTTGGACAAGCTGGTCATCAGAAAAAGGAAGGGTGTCCTTCTTTTGGTCTATTTCATGGTGACAATGAGAAGATAGTACTCTGTTGTTTACAATGTGCCTCTACCCACGGTTCTTCTTTTCCATTCTGAGTTGATGGTGAATGTTCTTACTTTCTGACCTTTGTATAATATTGTGACCACTGAAACATCTCTTCCCTCTCCTTTCTAGACTATGTATCCTCGGATATCAATTCAGATGTCTGATTCCCAGGGAAACAGGTCCTGATCCGCTGTACTGCCAACCTGAGTGAACAGCTCTTCTGGATGCTTTCTGATCCTGTAGTTTATGTTGTGATTGCCTGTTCTTTTGTCTGTATCACCCCATAGTCTCTTCCTAAGAGCTGGGATTGGGTCTTGTCCACCTCTGCACGCACAGAGTCTAGCACGTGGAAGGTGCCCACTGGATAATGCTGTAGGAATGAATGAATGGATTTGATCTTCATGACAATTGCATGGGAAGGTGCCCAAAGCTGGAAGACACTGGAGAGATGGTCCAGCGCAACTCACCGCCTCAGATGAGGGAATCAAGGTCCCTGGAGGCATCCTTCTTATCAGGAGCAGAACTTCACTGGACACAATGCTTTGACTGGTACAGGCTGTTCTTTCTGTTCCAAGTCTGTGGTCTCCAAGCAACCTCAGGATGCTGTTATACGTGGTACGTATAGGTAGCTTCGTATTGGGCTGGGAACACTCTAGACAGTAGTCAAGGTTATGTAATGGAAAGGACATTGGGGCTATCCTTGACCCCTCCTTTCTTTTTACCCACTTTGTCTAATCCACCACCAACTCTAGTCATTTTTATCTCCTAGAAGATTTGCATCAATTCCTGCCTCTCCATCCCAAATCCTTGCATGATAAAGGACCTCTCGATCTGGACATGGACATTGAAGAGTTTTCTGAATTCGTCTCTTCCCCTCTTATCTATCCTTCATATGATATATAGAACCCTTCTGTGGCTTCCCATGGACCCTTAAGTGATTTCTATAAAAGTTTTCTCTACATGAGCATTTTAATGACTCCTGAAGATCTTGAAGATAAGTTCAATTAAATCCTGAACACGGATTTCAAGCCTTTCTATTTGCATAGCACTTGACTTCTGCCCTAGATTTTATTTTTCTACCATTCCCAGGCTCCTGCTCTGTGCTGCAGTAACCTTGAATTGTGTGAAGTTCCTAGTTCACACGAGTCTGTTCTGGACCTCCGTGCCTGTGACCGTGCCCTCACTCTTGCTCATCATTCAACTTGCCAAAGCTCCTGGGCTGGACCAAGAGCTCACATAGCAATATGCCCACCTCAGAGTCAGGGACCATCTCTGATGTGGCTCTGTAGCTCCAGCCCTTGACTTAGCAAATGTATGCTGAATTAGATTCTACTAGGAGTTAAGATGAGAGTTTTAATCCTATCCCCTACGAGCAGCATGGGCATATCACTTGCCCTTCTTGGACTTCAGTAGATATATATGGTGTGGCTACTTTATTGCAGGCATGATGTAAGGCTCAATTTCCTTCATTGTGAAATGGGGAAGGATGAAAAATCACACTGCATGATCCTGAAGGTCCCCTTCACATTCTAAATGACATAGTTCCATTGGCATATTAGTACCCCATTTTAATATGGCATTAATATGTACACAGTGGCTTTGGGGCAGGAATAACTGTAGCTTCACAGTAAAGAAACCAGACTTGACATCACATGAAGAGGTTATGAACAACTGATTGGTGTTTTCTTAGAAGAATAATTTTGGGCCTCTTAGAGACTCGGTTTCCTCACCTCCAAAAAATGCAGTGACATCAGGCTCTCTTTGGGCTGATGAGAGAACCAACTGAGATGCAACGTGTGCTGTGCTTTATGGACATTCCTGCTTTGGCCAACTGTAAAGAATGGGTTTTACTGACCTGTCTCGCACATAAAGGTATCACATGAGCTGGGAGGTTCATTATCCGATCTTTTGATAGATGGTGCAAGGTATGGATTCTGCAGTTTTAGGCTTATAGGGGCTGGACTCAGATTTTTCTGTCCAGGGAAACCCACCAGCCAAAAAGGCTGGAAATAGCTGGCTTCCCTGAGCTGTAGCATTCCACCAGGTTCCCAAATGGCACCCATGTGTGGGGAAGCCTGACCTGGCACCTTTGGGGGCTTTGGTTCTTTTGTTCTGTCTCCATCAGAGAGAGAGAGAGAGTTCGTTTTTTTCTTTGTTTGTTTATGTGGAGATTCTCCACCCTCCTCCCTTTTTCCTACCTCCTTTGCGAAAACGTCCTGCTGCCTTTTGGGGGAGGCTAGCCAGGCCCTCTGAACAACGATTTTAAGTTAGGTGTTCAGTCTTGATCAGCAAGATAAAGGTGTAGGGCAATGGTTCTCAACCTTTCTAATGCCGTGACCCTTTTATACAGTTCCTCATGTGTGGTGAACCCCCAGCCATAAAGCTATTTTTGTTGCTACTTCATAACTGTAATTTTGCTACTGTTATGAATCGTAATGTAAATATCTGATATGCAGGATGTATTTAGGCGACCCCTGTGAAAGGGTCGTTCCACTCTCAAGGGGGTCGTGACCCACAGGTTGAGAACAGCTGGTGTAGGGGAAAGAGCCACTGTGTCACCTCTTCACTGCTGCTGGGATGTGTTGCTATGGATACCAAATGCAAGGAAACAAAAGAAACAAGGAAAAAAAGTTATAGTGTGTGTATATTTACGTGCATGCCCGTATAGTAGTGTGTGAGAACTAGATAAAAAGGAGTGGCGTTCGCTTTTAAGGAGATCTGCCATCTTAACAATTAGATTAACAGGCTTGGCACCTGTGGCTCAATTGGCTAAGGCGCCAGCCACGTACACCTAAGGTGGCGGGTTCGAATCCCCAGCCCGGCCCGCCAAACAACAATGATGGCTGCAACCAAAAAATGGCCGGGCGTTGTGGTGGGCGCCTGTGGTCCCAGCT
>CAUYQV010075193.1:0-23322 GCA_963574575.1 Galagoides demidoff | reverse complement strand
GCTATGTTCCAGCACTCTCCCCTTGATATTTCATTTATGACTATTCACTTGTAACTTTGGTGTAGAGATAAGCACCCCATGCTCAGACATGGCAGTTCGCTTCAGTGTGCTCCCCCAGGAGAATGATTCTGAGAAAGATTTTTTTCAAAGATTGAGCTTCTGCACCTGCCTATAGATATGCAGATATGCAGAAATAGCAGAAAGCCTCTCGAAAAAGAGATCTGGAGAGTTAGTCCAGGGTCGCAGCTGGAAGCTGGAACACACGTCCTGGTTCTGTTCTCTGTCTTCTTCCTTCATTAACATTATAATCTCTAGTTTCGGTTTGGGCCAGCAAAAACAGTCAGTCAGTCTCCTTTATGTTTTTACTCTAAACAAAATCAATTGTATATGTGTTCCTCAGCCTTCACACTGAATTGTAATCTTAATGGTGACTTCCTAATGTTACTTCACTTCACCTCTTTGTATCTGTGTTAAATTCTTACTGAATGTTTGTAAGTATATAAGATAATCAGTAAAGTCAGGCCTGGTCGCTGACCTGAGCGAGTCTCGACCTCCCTTCAAATCAGTCATCCCGTCTGCAGTTCCTTTTCCCTGCGTCTCTGATCAGAGGCTCCGAGAACACTTTCATTCTCCAAAGCCATCCAGGTAAATACAAAAGATGTGAAACTAAACAGACAGCACTACAAAGCTCCCATCTGTGTTGTTTCAAATTTCCCTGAAAGGGGCAAACAGTGGTTTTTACTGTCTCAGCCTTTCTGTTACATTGGTGCACGACGGGGGCAGTGGGGTGCAGAGAGAGAGAGAGAGCACATGATAAAGATGAGTCAGAAGAAAATGGGGAGTCTGTGAGAGGCAAGAATTGCCTTTGAGGACGGCGGGCGTGTTTCTTCCTGCTAACTCCCACTATCTAGAAAAAATATCGGTAGCAGGCCTGTTCTGTGCAAAACTGATTTCACTTGACAGGATTAATTGATTTCAAACCTATGTGGTTTTCAAGGATCTTTAAAAACTGTGAGAGATCTTAGCAATCCATACTGTAACAATTTCATCAAAGGTAGGCATGAAACCTTTAGATACACCTGTAATGTCAACTTTCAAATGTTACTGTAAAGTGCATTTGATACTGTTTTCTTGACAACACTAGGACATTTTTGGTGGTGTGAGCAGGTGCATAATTACAGGTATGTGTTTCCCAATACTATTTGTCTAAAGTAGAATCCATGCAAGAACCAGTGTTAAGAAATGAGTGGTGCTTCCTAAAAGCCACAGATGGAGAGGAATTACAATATGCAAGGCTAATGACAGTGGCTCACTTAATTGAGCTCTTGCTATGGTCTTGACACTGTCAGAAGCTCTCTGCACATATTTTCTCAACAACCTTATGAGAAAGGTATAAAATTATTATCTCATTTTTCAGGGAAGAAAACCAAAGACTAGAAAAGTTAATTGCTAGTAAGAAGTAGGGCCAGGATTTTTGTGTAGGTGGTCTATTTATAGAATCCATGTGTTAAACTGTTAGGATATGCTGGTTCTGAAGCCTATCCTAATGAAATACGCATCTCCAGTTAACATTGGTCTGATGTGGGTTCAACAGTGTGCTGGAAATGGCTCTTACAGGTTGCTGAGAGTTAATTGTCAAATATTTTGGAATTTTGTGAGCTGATTTGTAAACTTTGATACTTTGAAATCAGCAGCCATTGGAGCATTTACAGCACAGAAATGGACAAAGGCTACAAATCAAGGCATTTTATAAAAGTCAGTTCATTCATTCACCATTATGAAACTGTACCCTCTCAGCACTATCTCTTTTACAAAGTGTACCTGACAAGTCCTCACATTTTAAATGGGTATGAATGAAATAAGCACTTGCACGAACAGATTTTTTTTCAGTAGCAGTTGGATTAATCTCAAGAGGCGAGACTGTACTTACTCTAGTTAGAAGTTAGAAAATTAAATTCAAGAGCATGCATTCTTAAATTTCATCCTGGGAGAGAGTCCCTTTCCTAGCTTCCAGTCTTTCATCTGAGTCATTTCAGAAGAAAGCCCTTGTGCGGCCATCTGCAGGTGTAATAGCAGTTAATTGGGCTCAGCTGTGGCAGGGCTCCCTGACTACTGGCTGAGATCGTCTGAGGAGGAATGGCAACTAATTGGTTTGGAAGCACAGACACCCCACCCATGATAGGAGAATGGAGGGGTCCAAGGAAGGAAAGTTGATTAAAAAACAAACCATGGGTGGCAGAAAAGTTTGTGAGGGGTGAGTAAGCTCTGTGGCTTGATTCTAGGCTTTGTTTATCCACGAGACAATTTTAATTTTAATTCTGGAACTCTAGGACATAATTTTTCCTTGAAACCATCAATTTAGGCTGCTGGTGAAAAATCATTCCATTGGTAGTGGTTCAATTTCATAAGTCCTTAAAACAGAATAAATTGTAATTTGAGTGCATTACATCCGCTTATCAAATTTATGCTCCTAATTTTTTTAATGAAGAAGACATAAATTGCTTACATTCTGTGTTTAATGCACCTATCATGTTCTTCAGTTATGAATTTCCTCCTCTGAGTGTTCCCCCATAACTAGCTGGATTACATAATTAATTCCACTTATCTCAAGCAAAAGCACATGTGGTTATTAACATGGACTTCTCTGTAGCCGGCTGATCAGTTCTTACCCTCCTTGGTAGTTACTTTCTGAGATTTTCAGAATTAATGGGGCATTGATTGGAGTAAAAGTTTAAGGGAGAGAAAGGGACGGGGGAAAGAATGGGTGATGAGAAGGCAATGGGTATACACTCAGAATTACCTTACCCTGAGTTAGAGGCAAAATGCACCATCCAACTTGAATCACACGAAGTAATTGTTATCTTTGTGAATAAAGAAAAGCCTGTGGAAATGAATATTTTATACCAATTCAATTTTTTATTTGCTTAACTTCAATATTAATTTGAAGCAAGTATTATTTTTCTGTCTTTTAAATTTTTCTTTTTCTTAAATCATCAGGCCACTTGATGGGTTAGAAGTGAATGCTTGAGAGTCAGAGAAATCTCAGTTTTAATCCCGGCTTAAAAATTTTCCGACTGATGGAGCCCGAGGCTGCTGCAGAGCCTGGGACCAGCACTGTTGCTCTGGCCGGCCTGGAGGTTCCTGTGTGAGGGGATGTGTGTGTGTGCGGGAGGAGGGTGTACCTGGCTCCGGATGGCCCTGCTGGCCTCTGGGCTCAGGTGCCAGGAGCAGGCCCAGACTACCAACCTGAGGGCCACCCTGAAGACCATCCTGAGTGGCATCCACCTGCGTGAACGCAGCTGTGACCTCCTAGGAGGCGAGGCCGGGCTCTGCCAATATAAGCACAGTGATGGATCTAAACCTTTCTCCGTTGTGGTTACAAACCCACCTGCTGCCTGGATGTGACTCTCCACTGTTTGGTGTTCATGTTGACGTTGGCGTCCCCTCCCTGACAAAGTGCCACAACCAACACGGCAGGTGCAATGAGACTGGTCTGTGGCAAAAGCAGCAACCACTGTGTCGAGGGATTCCAGTATGGCCTCTCAAGACCTGCCGAAGTGTGCAGAGGACCCAGGGCTAGCTCAGCGTGTTCAGGCCCGTGAAACAACCGCGGGGCTGTTGTTTGACATTTAGGCTGTAAACCGTACCTGGACGGTCACCGAGCTGCATGCCGGTGTCGTTATGAAGAAAACAACGGATCTTTAAAGAAGATACTGATAGCTGGTAACAGCTGAGGATGGAAGAACTTAACCTTTGACCAAGAACAAATACTTTTACAACATAAAACTCTCTTATTTTGTGAAAAGATCATTTTAAGACCTTACAAAAATTTATATTTTGACCTGAAAACCTCAAAGTGGGGGAGGTTGTGAGGAGGTATGCCTGCCTTCTCAGGTATCATCCTGGGGTATGGCCTTACTGTGCCAACGTCTTGCCCAGTGTGTGTTAAGGGCAGAATTCTTACAAAGAAGAACATAGAGCTTGATTTTTGCAACCATATTTACCCCCCAAAATGAGATCAAATATAAAATTCATAAGGGCTATTCAATATTATTGTTATTATTTTGGAACTACGGGAAATTCTTTGCTGAGAAGTGTTATTTGTTTACTAGGAAGTTTTAAATACACATTTATGCCTGAAAGAAACTGAATTTATTCTTTTTTAATTACACATAATTTGTTGTTTCTCTGTAGTCCATTGGGCCTGTAAATAAGTCACACTTCTATCAGGACTAGTTATAAGGACAAGGTTTCCATTGTAAAGGTCTGTTTCTGATCACCTCTCAGGGAACAGACCCAGGGGGTTTCTAAGTATTATGTAACATTCCTAGAAGGTGCTGTGGACAAGATTCAGAAGCATAGCTACTTCCCTTTTATGGACCACACGTAACACAAAGGTCTAAATTGGAGTAAAGATGGGTTTAATGAAACAAATGAAAAGTTATTCAACAAACACAGTAGTGCACTATTTACTGTTATACTTTCGTGTTTATTTCCTGGCCCTTGTTCCTTGTGGTCGATGCTGGGATAGTTTTAAAAGACTGTAACTATTTTTTTTTTTTGCAGTTTTTGGCCAGAGTCAGGTTTGAACCTGCCACCTCCAGTATATGGGGCTGGCGCCCAACTCCTTTGAGCCACAGGCAATGCCCAAGACTGTAACCTTTTACTAATTGTGGTCTTCATAAAAGTTGTTCTTGAAAAAAATTTTTTTTCCAACTCTGACATTGGAAAAGTAGACTGATTATTTTCTTTGTATACTTTTTTTTTATTTTTGTGGATTTACGGGGGGTACAAATGGTTTTTTGATACACAGGTGAATTATATAGTGGTGAAATCAGGGCTTTTAGTGTATGTATTACCTGAACAGTTTACATTGTATCTGATAAGTGATTTTTGATCCCTCAGCTCCTCCCATCATCCCCCTTCTGAAACGCCACAGTCCATTGTACCATTCTGTGGGACCATGAGCACCCATCATTTAGCTCCCAGTTCCATCCAGGTTGCTGCAAAAGACATTTCATTCTTTTTTTTATATAGCATAATTATGCTGAGTGTGTGTGCACATGTGTGTCTACACATATGCATATATATAAACATACACCGCATTTTCCTTATCCACTCATGAATTGATGGGCACTTAGGTTGATTCCGTATCTTTGCAATTGTGAATTGTGCTATGATAAACATGTAAGTGCCTGTGTCTTTTTGATACAATGACTTCTTTTCCTCTGGATAAATATGCAGTAGTGGGATTCCTGTACTGAATGAGGTCTATGTTTAGTTTTTGGAGGAATCTCCTTGTTATTTTCCAGCCAACAATGTGTAAGTGTTCTCTTTTCACAGCATCTCCACCAGTATCTTTTTTTTTTTAAATTTTAAAGTATGGACATTCTGACTGGTAAGGTGGCATCTCATTGTGGCTTTAATGTATACTTTCCTGATGATTAGTGATATTGAACATTTTTTCATATGTCTGTTGGTTATTTGTCTGTCTTCTTTTGGAGAATGTCCATTCATGTCTTTTGCCCACATTTTAATGAGACTGTTTTTTTCTTGCTGATTGAGTTCCTTGTAGATTTCTAAATATTAGTCATCTGTCAGACGTATATCATATTAACATTTTCTCCCATTTTGTAGGTTGTCTGTTTACACTCTTGGTTATTTCTTTTGCTATGGAGAAACTTTTCAGTTTAACTAAGTCCACCACTTATTTATTTATTTATTTATTTTTGTGTATTTGCTTTGAGGGTCTTGGTTATAAATTCCTTGCCTAAGCCAACATCCAGAAGAGTTTTCCTATGTTTGCTTCTAGCGTATCTATGGTTTCTAGTTTTATATTTAATTCTTTGATCCAACATGAGGTAATTTTTATGTATGGTGAGAAATAGGGATCCAGTTTAATTTGTCTTTTTTATTTTATTTTTTAGGTAGATGTCATTGCTTCCTTTTTAATTTTTTAATTTTTAATTTTATTAAATCATAGCAGTGTACATTAATACTATCATGGGGTACAGTGTACTGTTTCTGTATACAATTTGAAATACTTTCATCCAACTGGTTAACATAGCCTTCATGTCTTTTTCTAAGTTTCTTTGTGTTAAGACATTTATATTCTACAATTGGAGAGATTCACATGGACCCTTAGAGGATGAACCATAGGTTGGTGGGATCACACCTAATTTTTCTACATGTGGAAAATTTCTTCCAATTTCCCCACCATCATTTGATGATTAGTACCTCCTTTCCGCTGCGTGCGAGTTTTTGTCTGCTTTGTTGAATTCAGTTGGCTGTAGGTAGATGGTTTTATTCCTAGGTGCTCTATTTTGTTATATTGATCTGTATGTCTGCTTTTATACTTATATCATGTTACTTTGATTACTATAGCCTTGTAGTATAATTCGAAGTCAGGCAATATGATGCCTCCAGATTTATTCATTTTGCTTAGGATTGTTTTGACTATTTGGGCTCTTTGTTGATTCCATGTGAACTGTAGGATTATTTTTTTCTAATTCTGTAAAAAACGGTGTTGAAATTTTGATGGGCATTTTATTAAATAAGTCATCTGGGAAGTATGGACATCTTAACAATATTCTTCCAATCCACAGACATGGGATATTTTTCCATTTGTTTGTATCATCAGTGATTTCTTTCACCAGTATTTTGTAGTTCTCCTTGTAGAGATATTTCACCTCCTTGGTTATGCCTAGATAGCTTTTTATTTTTTGTAGCTATTGTAAATGGGATGGAGTTCTTGATTTCACTCTCAGCTTGTCTGTTATTAGTGTATAAAAATGCTGCTAATTTGAGTCATTGATTTTGTAACTGGAGCCTTTACTGAACTTATTTGTCAATTCTAGAAGTCTTTTGGAGGGATATTTAGGATTTTCTCGATATAAGATCATATCATCAGTAAACGGAGATAGTTTGACCTTCTCTTTTCTGCTTTGGATCCCTTTTATTTCTTTCTCTTGTCTGAATGCTCTGGCTAGGGGTTTTAGTGCTGTATTGAATAGAGGTGTTTAAAATGGGCATCCTTGTCTTATACCAGTTCTTTGGGAGAATGCTTTTAATTTTCCCTCATTTATATGATGTTGGCTATGGGTTTGTCACATGCAGCTTTTGTTATTTTGAGGGTTTTTTCTGTACCTAATTTGTTAAAGGGTTTATATCACGATGGGCGCTAATTTTATTGTATGTTTTCCTACCGAGATGATCATATGGTTTTTGCTTTTAATTATGTGGTGAACCACACCGATTGATTTGTGTATGTTGAACCATCTTTGCATTTCTAGGATGAAACCCATTTGTTCATGGTAAAAAACTTTTTTTGATGTGATTGGATTAATTTTGGTAGTAGTTTGTTGAAGATTTTGGCATTTGTGTTCATGGGGAATATTGGTTTGTAGTTTTCCCTTTTTGTTGCATCCTTTCCTGGTTGGTATCAGGGTGATACTGCCATTGTTAAATGAGCTAGGCAGGATTATTTCTTCTTGATGTTATGGAACAGTTTCAGTAAGATAGTTGCCATTTTTTTTCTTTCTTTCTTTTTTTTTTTTGTAGTTTTGGTATAATTCAGGTGTGAATCTCTCTGGTTCTAGACTTTTGTTTTGGGGAGTTTTTTTTTTTTTTTTAAAATACTATTTCCGTCTTGCTGCTGCTTCTTATTCTGTTCAGGATTTTTTCCTGATTTAAGCTTGGGAGATTGTGTGTTTCCAAACATCTATCTATTTCCTCTCAATTTGCTAGGTTTTTGTGTGAAAGAATGTTCATTGTGGTCTTTGGTCATTTGTATTTCTGAGGTGTCAGTTGTAATGTCTCCATTTCACTTCTGACTGAGCTTATTTGTACCTCTGTCATCTTTTCTTGGTTAATCTAGGTAGTGGTCATTGATTTTGTCTATCTTTTCAGAGAACTAGCTTTCTGTTTCATCAATCCTATGTATTGGTTTTTGGTTTCAATTTTGCTTAGTTCTTCTTTGATCTTTGTTATTTCTTGTTTTCTGCTTGCTTTGTTCTTGATTTTGTTGCTCCCTGCAAGAGTGATATTAGTTGTTAATTTATGATCCTTCTGTCCTTTTGATGTAGGCATTCAGTACTATGAATTTTCTTGCTAGCACTACTTTTCCTATATCCCAGAGATTTTGGTAGTTTGTGTAGCCATTATGATTTGGTTAACTTTTTAATGAACTTTTTATCTTGATTTCTTCATTGGCCCAAGATTCTTCCACAGTACATTGTTTCATTTCCACGTATGCATGTATTTTGAAGTGTTATCTAACTTTATTCCACTGTAATCTGAGAATATACATGATATGATTTTGAGTTTTTTAAATTTGCTGAGACTTCTTTTGTGGTCCCACTTAAGGTCTACCTTGGAAAATGTTCAATGTGCTGTTTAGAAGAATGTCTATTCTGTATTTTTGGGGTAGAATTTTCTGTAATATCTGTTTGGTTTCCCTTCCCTGGCCAGGGTAAAGAGAAGGAGGTGAAGGCCGCAAATAGTGGGTAGCTGGTTCCCTGTTTTTCTTTGTCCCATGGGGCCCCCTCTGGAGTGCTGTACTCTCTCTTGGCTGGAAGTGGCACACTATGCCTAGGCTCTAGGACACCATGGTTTCCTCAGAACCCACCAGTCCACCAAGGCTGCTGCAGTCTGAGTGGGTGCTGGGGAGTGCTGGCTGTGGATTCAATGATATCAAGACCCAGGGACTGAGATTCCCAGGTTGAGACAGCTGAAAAACACTGTTTGTGGGTGAAAGGAGGGCAATGGGTGGCACTTTCTGTGTAGAACACAGGTATAGTAGGCAGAGTACTGTTGGGGGTGTCTCCCCGACTTCTGCTTGAGAACAGAAGTTGTTATGTCTACAGCATTGTGTGGCTGGATAAGGGGAGGGTTCTTTCTCCACCTCCCTTTCTAGACTTCCTATCTTTCAACTTCCAAACTTGGTCTCTTGCCGCCATCCCCTGGCCACAGAAGATGCCCTGAGCCCTCTCCTTATCCAGTTTTTATGCCTCCTGTTGCTTTTCTGGTGACTCTTAGGGTCTTTCCTAGATGATCTGTTCAAAATATGAGAATCTGTTTACTGCTCTGGGTCTTCTCCATGGAGGAGGCACATACTACCTGCGCCCAGTCAACCAGCTTGATCCAATTTGTCTGTTTTCTTGTTCACCCAGTCTTTTAACAGTTATAAATTTGTTTATTCAAAGATGTCACTGAAAGAGTAAAAATGCAAGATGTAGACTGGAAGGTATTTGTAATATTTGCATTAATCATAGCAAGATTTTTTTTTTTTATCGATGGCACAAGAATTCCGTTACAATGTTTGCATTTGTTAGGTAAAGTCCCTCTTATAATTATGTCCTGCCCCCAGGAGGTGCATCATTGATCCTAATGTTGTGCCCATTTAGTGGCAACACCCCCATCTACCTCCCTTCTCCCCACACCCTTGTTCTTCTACCTCTCACTTTAATTGATTTGAGTTTTTTTCTTACGTGGGTGTGTATTAGATTGTCTACTGGCTTCATATCAAAATTGAATACATTGCATTCTTCTCCAATCTTGTAATAATTTACTAAGAAGAATATGTTCTAAGGTTAATACAAAACGTATAATGTCTCCATCTTTTAATGGCTAAATAATATTCCATGATATACATATACCACAGCTTACTAATCCATTCCTGGGTTGGTGGGCATTTAGGTTGTTGCCACATTTTGGCGATTGTAAATTGAGCTGTGATAAACAGTCTAGTGCAAGTGTCCTTATGATAGAAGGATTTTTCTTGGGTGGGTAGATGCCTAGTAATGAGATTGCAGGATCAAAAGGGAGGTCTAATTTGAGCTCTTTGAGGGTTCTCTATACTTCCTTCCAAAAAGATTGTATTAGTTTGCAGTCCCACCAGCCGTGTAAAAGTATTCCCTTCTCTCCACACCTACCCCAGCATCTGCAGCTTTGAGACTTTGTGATGTGGGCTGTTCCTCACTGGGGTTAGGTGATATCACAGGGTAGTTTTGCTTTGCATTTCTCTGATGATCAGGGACAATGAGCATTTTTTCCAAATGTTTGTGAGCCATTCCTCTGTCTTCATCATAGACGTTTCTGTTCATATCTCTTGCCCCCAGTGCACACAGTCTTGGTAATAATCCTTGCCGAAGGTGACCATAGGACTTACAGATAAAGTTCCCAGTGCAATGCACATCAGAGTAAGCATTCAGGTGTTTTTATCTGTGATTTAAAAAGTGTGATAGGCTCGGCGCCTGTGGCTCAATCGGCTAAGGCGCCAGCCACGTACACCTAAGGTTGTGGGTTCGAATCCCCAGCCTGGGCCCGCCAAACAACAATGATGGCTGCAAACAAAAAAAAAAAAATGGCTGGGTGTTGTGGTGGGCGCCTGTGGTCCCAGCTACTTGGGAGGTGGAGGCAGGACACTCGCTTGAACCCAGGAGTTGGAGGTTGCTGTGAGCTGTGATGCCATGGCACTCTACCCAGGGGGACAGCTTGAGGCTCCGTCTCAAAAAAAAAAAAAGTGTGATAAATGTGAGCAGTAATGACAGAGTATCATGATTTAGCAGCTCCTGGTAGAGAGTTGATAAATACACTTTTTTTCTATGAAGGAAATCAAAGTCTGCTGAGGCAAACCCTGTCTGGATGCTGGATGATGAATACATTGCTAATGGTTTTCTCTCTTTCTGTGCAGAATGTCCCCCCAGACCTCTCCATCTGTACCTTTGTGCTGGAACAGTCCCTCTCTGTCCGGGCCCTGCAGGAGATGCTGGCTAACACGATGGAGAAATCGGAAGGGGCAAGTACTCAATTTGTATAGACTTGCAGTACTTTAATGAACTCAGCCTCTGTATGAACAATTTCTTTCATAGGTATTGGAGACTTTCTTTTTGCTGAAAGATGTCAACGCCTTTTACTGGTGGTTTCCTTAGGTTTGACTTTCTGCTTTATCCCGCAGATCTGTGATGTCTTAAAAACTTTATAAAACTACCCAACCTTGATATGATCTGTGTCACTAAGCTTCATGCATGTGTCTGTGGTTTAAAACAGACCTTTCTTTGAGCATTTGTGTGTCTCCTTACATTTTTAGATGTGTTATGTTACTATTTTAACTAATTGCTTTATGCATGGCTATTTGTCATTAATATTTTATTTTAATATTTTATTTTCAAATGCTTCTAACCATGTGATTGTGTTCTAAGTTTCCTTATGACAAGTAAAATTTCATGGCACTGTTACATATTTTAAGTATCAAAATTATAGTGATAGGGATTTAGTCAATTGCAATTTTACAAACAGCTAATCATTTTCTTCTGAAAATTGAAATTCTCATGCTATCTTCTAATGCAGATCTTTCTCCTTGACAGCCTATTGTGTATTTTAATTATTTTCTGTGAGACTTGCTATGACTGATTTCTGGTCTGTTACCCATTCATAACCAATTCACTGATGTTTAGAATAAAGCAGGAGGATGTAAGGTCAAATTTCTGTTCTCTGGTAGCTTTCTTTCCTTTTTTTTGGTATTATCATTATTGTATGCTTTAATACATTATAGCATTTCTAGAACTGAAACTGAAAATTTTATTTTTCCATTACTGGTCTATAGATTCCCATTTTTGTTAGTCACTGTGCCAGGCTAGATCGGTCAAGAGGTTGAAAAAAATGATAATATGTGAGCAAGTGTCCATAGAAATGAATGATCAATTATGATGTGAAATTATTTTCATCAGTCTTGTAGTTTTATAGATTTTAGTGTGATGCAGTTTAGGACTTTAGTTTGTACATTAATTCTATATAAATTTAATTTTCAACAGTAAACTATGAACTATGGAGGAGAAATTTTAGTGATTTTTATTTGATGTTAAACTAACAGCTTATTTTACAAAAGTTTCAAATATGATGTATATTAATGTTTTCAGGTCATTTTTGATTATATAAAAGTTTAAAATTCCTGTATTCAAGCATAATGAAGGTTCTTTTGAAATTTCTGTTCTTTCACACAAAGCGTTTAGGGTAGGTTTAAATTAAGAAAGAGTAAAAAGTTCTCAACTCAGCAAACTTAGTTTCTACCCGAAATAACTTGTGATTTTTCAACATCACAGAGTCGTATCAACTTTGAAATGCAAATCTGTCTTTACAAAGAAAAGTCATTTTTCTTTTGTATTAGTGTTGAGAAAAGTGTACATTGCTATTTCACCTATCTTTGTAGATACCGTCTTAGGACTATATTGCCATACATTTAATTTTTGTATTTCTAACCTTTTTTAATTTTTTATTAAATCACAAACACATAGATCATGTATACATTAATGCATTTATGGGGTACAATGTGCTGATTTCATATAGAATTAGGAACACTTACATCACCCTGGTTAATATATACCTCATCTCATTTACTTAGTTATTGTGTTAAGACATTTATACTTAATAGATCCGACATGTACCCTTGGATTATGCCCCATTGGTGTGATCCCACCATTCACCCTCCCTCGATCTGACCTCCCCCTCCCCTCCCATCTCCCCTCCCCCCTCCTTCATCTTGGGCCATAGTTGTGATTTATTCTTCATATGAAAGTGTGACTGATTGTAAATTTGTTTCATAATAGTACTGAGTACATGGGATATTTTTTTCTTAACCTGCTTTTTCTAAATGTCACAACTTTGGAAAGATCTTTTGTCTCCCTATAGTCATGAGGTTAGACTAGGCAAGATTTAAAGTTGCTGTGCATACGGGAAGTAATTTGAAACACCGTTTTAGGGTTTATATTTTTAAGATACTTATTAGGTAGACATTCTGGACCCTTTAAATATTTTTATTTAGTTGAATTGAGTTTCCAATGATTCCCTTTCTAGAAAGTTTCCATCAGAAATGAAGTAGTAATTTATATGACATGTGAAACACTGTTTTACAAAGTCAAGCATAGCTACCCTAAGACATTAAGTAGGAAACATAACTTGAAAAGAATCTGGTACAGGAAAGAAATATATTTAATGGAGCAGAATCTCACTTTGAGCTACGAGTAACTTTTAGAAGGAAACCACTGTCAAATAGCTCAACAGGGTACTGTATTTTAGAGGAAATGGAAAGGTTCTCCATTAGACTGATGAGTAGTTTTGATTATACCCAGGCGTGATATTCAAATTATTTAACAGTTAGTTTGGCTCAGGTACAAGTTAATCAGAGTAGCACCCAGCCACGGTGCTGGGGGAAGGTTCCTGAAGATCTCTGTTATATTTATATATTTGGGGGTGGCCTACATAACTCCAGGGGTATCCTGGAGTATTCCTGGGACAGATAGGGAGCACTCTCGTGACGTGGAGCAGCCAGCGCTACCACAAAGGGTAGATGTTTTCCACCTGGACGATCATTTTGGTTATAAAGAGTGTGGGCTCACTAAATATGTCCTGAGGATATGTGATCAGTGGATGTTGCTGACACTTGTAGGAATCAAGTCTTCTGGACGCCAAGTGTCTCCACATCAACTTTTCTAGTGGTCCATATATCACTAGTGGTCCACATCATTGTACTTTGGTACGATATATGGTTTGTATGGTATCTTATAATATCTCCTTTGAACTCATTATGGAACTCTAATGGCACATCTTTTTGTCAAACAGATTATCCCCTCCAACTTACTAAATCATATTCAGTAGATTTGCTTAAACAAAGATCTGCTTTCCCCAGATGAAGGGTGTCAGAAGGTGATGCTAGTTTTTGTGAAATCATTTCTTTCTTTCCTAGTTAACAATGTACCAAAAAGCACAGTGTGTACCTGATTCCCTGCTCTTTCATCGTCAACTTTCTTTACAAAACCTTGTTCTTTTTAAAATAATTCTTCCTGAATGCCTTATGTAATTCAGTAAATTGAGTAATACTGATGCTAATGTCCAAAGTGCTGTCATATGCATGTAGCAACCCAAGCACACTTCATGATGATAAGGAAAAGTTTTCCATTTAAAACCATGTCTTTGGTTTGGTATGGTATATGAACCACTTTGGTATGGTATATGGCTTGTATGGTATATGGACCACTTTGGTATGGTATATGGTTTATATGGTATATTGACCACTTTGGTATAGTAAGTATATGGACTTTGGTACAATATATGGTTTGTATGGTATATGGACCACTTTGGTATGGTATATGGACTTTGGTATGGTATGTAGTTTTTATGGTATATAGACCACTTTGGTATTGGTTTGTATGGTATATGGACCACTTTGGTATGGTATGTGGTTTGTATGGTATACAGACCACTTTGGTATGGTATATGGTTTGTATGGTATATGGACTTTGGTATGGTATATGGTTTGTATGGTATATGGACTTTGGTATGGTATGTGGTTTGTATGGTATATGGACCACTTTGGTATGGTATTTGGACTTTTGTATGGTATATGGTTTGTATGGTATACGGACCACTTTGGTATGGTATATGAACTTTGGTATGGTATGTGGTTTGTATGGTATATGGACCACTTTGGTATGGTATACAGTTTGTATGGTATATGGATCACTTTGCTCATTTTCTTGAGGTTATGAATAAATGCCTGGTTTTCCTAAAGGTGAAGGAAATCTCTAGGAAATCCCCAACGTTATTTATGACAAGGTTATAAAACTTATTGATAACAAAAGAAGCAGCATCTAACAGGCAACAGGAAAAATATTACCTAATTTAGGAAGTTTTATCTCCCTAAAGAGTTGGTTATTGTGACTATTAATAAAGTACTCAGACTTCTGTGACTCCCAAACCATTCGGAAGGATTTCACATAAAGAGATTTTTAAAAATATCTGTTTAATAAAAAATAAATAAGTGGTAGGAGAGAAATCTGATATCTCTATAATTGCATTGAATGTCATTTAGCTTTATTCTTAGTCAAAGCATGTCAGTAGGAAGTATACCAAGACCTGTGTGTGTTTATCTCAGTAGCTGCTCACAGAACGTTGATACTTGGGGATGAGACAATACACAGGCAGCAGGAAGGGGAAGGGAGCATGAGGAATGGCGCCCGTCTCCTTGGCCCAGTTGTGTTTGGACGTCTGTGTTTGTGCATCTCTGCCCCGTTCCTCCTCCTGCTCTACCCCTGGGTTCTGTGTGTTCACAGATAACTTGTCTACTTCAGAGTCTAGTTCTCCTGGCTCTTTAGATCTATTTGGCACACTGTGATACAGTGTAGGGTTAAAAGCAGGGCTTTTGTTGATACAGAGCTGTTTGATAGAGTTCTGCCCTGTATGAGCTCCATGGCTTTGGCGAAGGTAAATCTTTGTCATTGAATTTTAGTGATTATTATATGATTTAGTGTGTAGACAATTTAGCAGTGCAAGTGCATGTTCTATGGTAGTGATTAGTGTTTTATATTTATGCTTTTTCTTATCCCTGTATATTGCCTTGGTTGGGCTGTTACTAATTTCTGACTGCCTTCTCTCCGGCCTTGATGGCTTCCCTCTAGTCTGATTCCCATTCCCTCCCCTTGTTATTTCAGTTCATTCTAGCTCCTATAGTTTGCCAGTTCAACAACTGTGTTAAAATAGAGAGTCCATAATAGCATTTGATTATTTCTGTGTTTTGTGGTTAATAAAGTTTAGTAACTTCAGCAGCCTTATCTTTTGGCTCTTTATTTTATCTTAGTTCATCTGCAGAACGTTTTGATGAACACTTTCCTTCCTATAATTTTAATTTTTAATATCTAGTGTCATTTAAGTATTACATTTTATGTGAACACAGATAGCAAGCGAGGGGTGACAAAGTTTACATTTATGCACAGTGACAAAGTGGAAAGAGCTTGGGTTGAAAGCCCAGGAAATTTATTGAAAATAATTACTTTTTCAAATCACATTTATAGTAAGTACCTTTTATTGAATAGGAATTGCTTTTGTTTCATGCCATGAGTGCAATGCATGGCTTATATATTATTCTATTTAAGAAAGCATATTTTAAAAATACAATCTTGACTTTCCTTTTTGTTTTTTTGGGGTTCAATTTTTTTTTTTTTTGAGATGGAGCCTTAAGCCATCCCCCCGGGTAGAGTGCCTTGGCATCACAGCTCACAGCAACCTCCAACTCCTGGGCTCAAGCGAGTCTCCTGCCTCCGCCTCCCAAGTAGCTGGGACTACAGGCGCCCCCTGCAATGCCTGGCCATTTTTTGGTTGCAGCCATCATTGTTATTTGGCGGGCCCGGGCTGGGGATTTGAACCCGCCACCTTAGGTGTACGTGGCTGGCACCTTAGCCGATTGAGCCACAGGCGCCAAGCCAAGGTTCAGTTGTTTTTGGAAGATCTGTCGGACCCGGTCCCTTTCAACTTGGGCTTCTTGTCTCTTGACCCCTTTGTTGTTAGAGTGTTGTAGTTTGGACCAGGAAAAACAAAATAAAATTAACCAATATTTGCTCCTTACATCCTTCTCATTGATGGGCAAGTCGATTGAAATTTATAGTTTAATGATTATGATTTGTATCATTCATTTGTTTCAATTTATGTCCTATGTGTTCCTCATCGTTATGGGCTTGGTAGGTTAGTATAATACAATTTGTGAATGATACTTGAAAAATTTCTGAAATTCAGAATGTAATATACATATTATAAATATTTACTGTAAATAAATAGTATGGAATTGAGGGCGGCGCCTGTGGCTCAGTGAGTAGGACACCGGCCCCATATACTGAGGGTGGCAGGTTCAAACCTCGCCCCCGCCAAACTGCAACAAAAAAATAGGTGTTGTGGTGGGCACCTGTAGTCCCAGCTACTTAGGAGGCTGAGGCAAGAGAATTGCCTAAACCCAGGAGGTGGAGGTTGCTGTGAGCTATGACTCCGTGGCACTCTACCAGGGCAATAAAGTGAAACCCTGTCTCTACAAAACAACAACAAACAAACAAACAAAATAATATTGAATTGAATATTGAATAAATTTGATTTTAAGCCTTTATTTAGATTAACCTAGTGGGTATAATGTAATGATACAGTTCTAATCTATTAAGAATAGAATGTGAATGTCTTACCACAACACATACATAAGAGAGGAGATGGTTATGTTAATCAGTTAGATGTAAGCATTCCACATTGTATATCAAATCAGCACATTGTACCTCATAAATAAATGCATTAGTGTACACAGTTATGGTTTAATAAAGAAAAAAATGATTGTTTGGTCATGTGGATATATACCTAGGGGTAATTGGTGGGACCTCACCTATGGTGCATATTACAAGAGTACATGTCAAATCTATTAAGAGGAGAGGATAAATGTCTTAACACAATAATTAAGTGAGGTGAAGGCTGTGGTAACCAGTTTGATGTAAGCATTCCAAAGTGTATATAAAATCAGCACATTGTACCCCACAATGGACACAATTATGATTTAATATAAAAAGAAAAGAACAAATAGAAAAAAATCACTTAATGCAAGCTTCTTGAACATTTATAAGAAAACCGATATCTTATAAAGACTCTACAGCTAGAAAGAAAATACTGTCCTATGTGAGTTTGTGAATACAGGGATAGAAAGGCATTGTAGTACATTTTGATATTTATCATCACAGCAGTGTGTATATTTATAATGTTAGCATGAAGAAGGGATTAGGTGATTCCTTTAAATTCTTTTTGGACTTTTTAGGAATCATTTCCAAAATTAATATTCATATGAAAACTAATATAAAAATCATTTCAAATTTTTTCCAAGGAACAGTTGATCTCATTATGCTATTTAAAAAATTTCTAATGGAAGGGCGGCACCTGTGGCTCTGAGGAGTAGGGCGCTGGCCCCATGTGCTGGAGGTGGCGGGTTCAAACCCAGCCCTGGCCAAAAACTGCAAAAAAAAAAAAAAAAATTCTAATGGAAACCAGTACTTGCCAGAAGACAACACAGAATTAGGTGTCCAGAGATGCTTGGTAAAATGACAGTAGTTTAGTATTTTATATGATACTGTAAGAATGTTTCCTATTTCTAAATTATATCCTATCTTTTCATTAAAGGTATACATGACTAAAGAATGTTTAAAGAGTTATGATCAGACCAAGATGTGTCCAGTTTTTACAGAACGTGAAGCTGTAGCGTGTGGAATGTTAAAACACTTGGGTCTTTCTTCTCCCCAAATCCTGGTCTCTCTAAGGCATGTACTCTGGGAGAATTCAAACATTCATCAAGAGGCAATGAAATTTACTTTCAAATGAATTTTTTAAAAATCCATTTTTAGACACTGAAGAGCCATCAATGGGTTTTTCATAAGTACATTCATCGAACATCAAAGCACCAATTTCAGACAAGTAATTGCATCTCAGATCATTTTATATAAAAGATAAAGGCACAAAAGATGAAGTTGAAGATCCGTGGTATCCTGCAGAGCTTAAGCACATAGATTTTAGGGCAAATGTCCAGAGTTGAGTTTCTGACAATATAAATTATCAACCTTTCCCTGACTCAGTTCTCTCATTTATAAAGTGAGGGAAAGAATAGCATCTCCCTCTTAAAATTGTTGTGAGACTCAAATAATTTACTATAAGTATGCTGCCATCATTATTAAGATTTCTGTGTTGATAATACCTGAATAAGCTCCTACCACATCTGACCCTTTTGGAGAAAACAGCTGTAATAAACCCTGGACTGAATATAAAAACAAAACAAAACAACCGACCAGCAACCACCACCACAAATCCCCCAGTTTCCTGAAGGTTTTAGCTGTAGTTTCTTCTGGCTGTTTGTAACAAGGTATAACCAACTTTGTGTTGTGGCTTGAAAAAACATCAAATTGTTATTTTGCAATTTTGGAGGTCCCAAGTCTAAACTCAGTCTCCCTGGGGTTAAGATCAAGGTGTCCTTAGGGCTGCATTCCTCCAAGGGCCCTAGGGGACAATCCTTCTGGCTTGTGGCCCATCCGCTGTCTGCAAAGTCAGCTGCATAACTTCCTGTAACACATTCACCTTTGCTAGGGATTAAGACGCAGGCATCTCCTGGCCACCATGACTGGGCCTAACACATCACAGAAGTACCAAGCTTGAGTGACATATTGATAAGATTGAATGACAGTCCAAGCAATCTAGTTGAGCAATGACCAGAAAGTGTATTTTGATTTGACAGGAGCCTGATTTTCCCATAAACCAATCAATGCTAATTTCAGTCTATCTTACTATTTACATACCAGTTCATCAATTCAAAAACATTTTGTCTTTAAAAGATTTTATTCTCTAAAGATTTTCTGAGTTTTCAGTATTTAATCATAGTTCCAAAAGTAGATCTTAATGTTTCTTTAATGTCCTTATTCTGGTATTTTGGAATCTGTGATATCTTTTTTTTGTTGTTGTTGTTGTTAGAGACGGAGTCTCACTTTATCACCCTCAGTAGAGTGCTGTGGCATCACAGCTCACAGCAATCTCCAGCTCTTGGGCTTAGGCGATTCTCTTGCCTCAGTCTCCTGAGTAGCTGGGACTATAGGCACCTGCCACAACACCTGGCTATTTTTTTTTGTTGTGGTTTGGCCGGGCTGGGTTTGAACCCACCACCCTTGGTATACGGGGCTGGCACCCTACTCACTGAGCCACAGGTGCCGCCCAGAATCTGTGATATCTTAAAGACTAACTTGTTCAAGCTCCTCAGAAGACAGGCAGGGGATCAATACCTAAAAGACTTGATGTTGTGTTCAACCTGATTGAGTTTTATATTAATATTTTCTATCCGTTCACGTTCTCTTCAGTAAAGCAAGTGGGGGTAGTGTGGAAGAAAAAGGAAGGATTAATGCATCAGGTGGTTCATGTAATATAGATTGATGCCATACATCATTAAAAATAAGTTTCTCTGGTGACTGGACTAATGACTCTGCACAAAAAAAAAAAAAAAAGGTTTCCTTTAACACTTAATATTGTTCATCCATTTTCAAACATGCTCCATTCATCACAAGTCTCAGGTAAAATACCGAATTAAACTCCATTAAAATACAGAATTAGGATGTACGACAATGACCACACCTTTAAATACTTTAAGCGTGGCAGATGCCTGCCTCTGAACAGAGCACAACGCAAAGACTGGACCAGGCTGCTATTAACAATAGTAGGAACTCAGTGAATTGCCTTATGTATATCCTCCTTTGTTTACTTTTTTTGATTAATGCTATTGCTTAAAGTAATCCGTGTCTAAAATGCATTCAATATGAAAATATACTTAAATTTCAATATACAGTTCAATTGCAGAATCATTTGGATCAGCGGTTCTCAACCTGTGGGGCGTGACCCACAGGGACTGTATTAAAGGGCTGCGGCATTAGGAAGGTTGAGAACCCCTGATGTAGATCTTTTACTTGTATTGCAGTCACATAGAAGAGTATAAAATAAAAATACCCTCCTCATAATCCTTCTCCACCCCACCTCCCTAAGTCCAAAAGTTTGGCCATATATCCACCTAGGAATTTATGCATAAAAATAATTTTACCTAAATAAAGTTATATTATGAAGTGTGCTGCCATTGTTTATCCTTGAATCGTTTGGAGTTTTAAACAAAATAAGGAAGCAGAAAGTCCAAAGGAAGAGAGGATTCAGGTTCAGTCCGTCAGGGCTTTGGCGCCCATTTCCTGTGGTCCTCTTGGCTTTCTTCTCTCTGTGTTTTCTGAGTTCGTAGGTTTGCTTCTCCAGGATTACGGGACGCCCGTGGCAGTTTCATCTTGGGTGGTATCCAAATCCGTCTTCATCCACGTGCACAATAAGGAGCTGACTTTACCATAAAGGCCCTTTGTCCAGAAACTTCCAGGTAGAACTCCCCTCCTGTCCGTTGTCACATACCCGGGGCTAATTCATTTACCGGCAAGAGAATGTGGGGTCAGCATGACTGGCTTTGACCATGGAGATGGCAGGGGGAAGGACAGCGCTAAAAGTAGGATTATATTTTTAATTGGGAGAAATAAAAGTCATATATGTCAAGGAAGGTTAGATAATTTCTAACATTGTCTAGGACAGTGCACAGCAGAGACAGAGTTACCATCCCGATACCCTTAATCCCATAGAGGTCTATTTAGGATTCCCCTTGAACCAAACTGGGACTAGTAAATCCTTATCTAGGAAAAGAAATCAACGTCTGTGCTCAGGCGTCTCCATGGCTGGGAGCTAGAAACCCAAGTCATTATTCTCTGCCTGACGGATCCAGGCACTGTTTATTCCACAAAAACTGTATTGAGTTGCTTTCGTGAATTCTGGGGCTGGGGATAGAGGGGTGAGTGAGAATACACCCTCGTTCTCAGAAACTGAACCTAATAGGAAAGAGGGGATAAATAATTGTAGTGTATCATGCTTTGGTGGTAAAGAGTTCAATGAGAAAGCAGAGGAGAGATTGAATTACTTACTCCCCCTCCCCCATAGATCCTCAAAGCTGTAAAATTCTTAATGGACTAATGTGTTTACATGAGGTTGGACGGTCAAGTTCATGAACTCATCCTAGCAAAAGGGCTGCAAAGCTCACTGCTGACCACCACTACAGTCACGTTCAAGATTTTCTCCCCTAGGGAAGCTCTGCACCACTGTCAGCGCCTCATCCACCCTGCAGTTTTGGAACACGTCTTCCAGAAGGGCCATCAGCGCTGTTACTTGATGGCCAAGCACTTTGAAGTGACTGCAGTGATATTCAGCAATGAGGATGCAGCAGGTTTTCCAGGATAGCCCGTGAACTTGTCTGACCTTGTACCGTAGACAATGTGGCTCCACTAGCTATGTTCATCTGAAACTGTAATTCCCAAATAGCTAGGATCACTGAATGCATTATTTCAAGAGGCTGTGTTCTGTTTACCTTTCTGTTCAGGAAGATCCCCAGGACAGCGTCAATGCAGCTTCAGGAAGGAGTCTAGGCTGCCGATGAATTGACAGATTTACTAATTGAGGTGCTATTTAGCCTGCAACTTGTTGAAAGCCTAAAAATACGTCCCTGCTCTTCACATGCAAAATTGGTGCAGTGATTCGAAGGTGAATGTAATTATGATTTCCTGAAGGGCTCATAGTTACATATATATTCATGAGCAACAACGATCTATGACTTACCGGGACGTTACAGGGACATTTATCTTTGGTTAAAATAAATATGCTCTATTGGAAGGCACCTTTTGTTTTACTGTTTCTAGAAAGACAACTTTCTACTCAGTAGCTGAGAAATCCTGCACAGTTCTATGTATTTGGATGACGTGGTTTCCAGAGACTCCAGCATCAAACTCAATAAGGAGGGCAATTTAATCAGCACATAATTCAATCACAGTGGCGCAGTTAGGCACTGTTTTAGATTATGAATCTTGAACGTATAGATTATTTTATTTGATTAGTTTTATTCAATTAGGACGTTATACTCAGACTTTTTTGTGTGTTTATAATAGGAAAAAAAATATTTTTCATGTGTAAATATTTGATAGCAAGTGGATGAGATGGCAAAATTCTGATTTACTATTTATAAACTATTCTACAATTTACCTGTGGTTTAAAGATATTCAGAACTTACTGAGTCAGATGGCCTCTAATTTTTATTATATTAAAGTTCTAATTTTATTTATTTTTAAGTTTCTCAAAGATCTAACTGTTGGGGGGAAAAACAAAATTTTCGTCTAGTTTGATGGAATGTTTCTTTCACCATTCTTTATCAAATAAGACTGCCCACTCTTCCTCCTCAAAAAACAAACAAACAAAAAACAATCCTAGCAACACACTTCTTCCTGTGTTTGAGTTCTGTTTTCTCTCTCTGACATGCTCGTATTCCAGTATAGTATAACTTAATGTATTAAGTTATAATAATGTTAGTGACTGCCCATTGGAGGGTAAGTCTCAGCAGGGCATGGCTTTGGGACTGTTGGGTTCACTTGCTATTGTTAGGGCCAAAATTATTACCACGGAGAGTCCAGACTCAGACATGGAAAAAAACAAGAAGTTTATTCTTATCAAGCATATGCCTGGGTCACTCCCGAGAAGAAAGCAGAACAGCAGGGAGTGGCCCCTAAACAAAGGCCAGGGAAACTTTTATACACTTTCTCGCAAAGTACTATGGGTTGTAATAAAATGCTGAAGACCATAGCTGAAGAAGAAGCTTATGTCTGGTCACTCATTGGTCACTAGGGAGGTCTTGGGGTTTCTATAGGCTAGCTGCCTTTCTGTGGTTAGGGTCTTAGCTGGAATGATAGTGTGTGGACTTTTTTTTTTTATTAGATCATAATTGTGTACATTAATTCTACCATAGGATACAGTGTGTTGCTTCCATATGCAGTTTGGAAAACTCTCATCCAACTGGCTAACATAGCCATCATGTCTTTCTCATAATTGTTGTGTTAAGACATTCATATTCAACCTTTAGACAAATTCACATGTACCCTAATA
>CAUYQV010075188.1:0-54936 GCA_963574575.1 Galagoides demidoff | reverse complement strand
CTCAGTGAGTAGGACGCCAGCCCCATATACCGAGGGTGGTAGGTTCAAAAAAATGAAGAATCAATGGCAGGTTCAAAAAAATAGCTGGGCATTGTGGCACCTGTAGTCACAGCTACTTGGGAGCCTGAGGCAAGAGACTCACCTAAGCCCAGGAGTTGGAGGCTGCTGTGAGCTGTGTGATGCTGCCATGGCATTCTACAGAGGGCAATAAAGTGATACTCTGTCTCTTAAAAAAAAAAAAAGATCAAAAGTCAAAAGGTGGAGCCAGTTCATGCCCAAGCTCTGGGGAGGCAGCGTTGTGGGCGGGCAGATCCAGCCACCAGGTGGGGACTCTGAGGGAAAAGCTCACAGCAGGTGGACCCGGTGGTGCCGCCATGGGCAAAGGAGACCCCCACAATCCAGGTGGCAAGATGTCCTTGTATGCCTTCTTCATGCCACAGGGAGCACGAGAAGAAGCACCTGACTCCTCTGTCAGCTTTGCCAAGTTCTCCAAGAAATGTTCGGAGAGATGGAAGACCGTGTCTGCAAAGGAAAGGTCCCAGTTTGAAGATAAGGCCCCAAATGACAAGGCTCACTATGTCAGGGAGATGAGAGACTACGTTCCTCCAAAGGTGAGAAGAAAGGAAAGGAAAAAGAACGGCCCCGTCTGCCTTTTTCTTGTTCTGCTCGGAACACTGCCCAAAGATCAAAAGTGAACAGCCAGGCCTGTGCATTGGGACACTGCCAGGAATTTGGGTGAAATGTGGTCTGAACAGTCCGCCAAAGATAAACAGCCACATAAACAGAAGGCAGTTAAGCTAAAGGAGGAATGTGAAGAGGCCACTGCTGCATCCCGCGGCAAGGGCACAGGTGAAGCAGGGAGGAAGGGCCAACAGGTTCCAAGAAGAACGAGCCAGAAGATGAGGAAGACTGGAGAATGGAGAATCAACGGCTATCCTGTAATGATGCCCACATGTGTACGCTCAGGCGATTGTTTTGCCAAGAATGTGAATTCATTTAGCTCAGTATAAAAACTGGACAGGTTTTTGTATAGCTGATAAAATTATGTGTAGAGAAAATACTTTCTAAAAAAAAAGCAGGTTGTAGCTTTTTGAGAGGCTACTAGATACAGTTAGATTATAAAGCTTCTGATGTTGAATGTTCCTAAATATTTAATGGTATCTTTGATTTCTCGACTTGTCTATGGTAGCAGAGCAAACTCATAGGAATTTACTTCAATAGCAAATTTGGGGGTTTTTTAGATGTTGCATTTTGTTCCTTTTTTATGATTTCTAATAAAAGCATGCATTTTTTTTTTTTTTAAGATGGAGCAAGATTAGGAAAGGGATTTGTAAGGACAGTTTCCATGTACAGATGGCTTTAAGCGTCATGATTCCCATAAGGAACCACACCTCCTTTGCTCAAGGCTATTGGGGAAGGCGTTCATGGACATCTTGGAGAATTTGTAGGTTAAGGACCACAGGGCACTGGGATCACACTCAGGTCTGAGACAGCTGACATGGCTTAGGTGGAAAAGAATTCTTCTGTATCCTGAGGAAAATGCACTCCTACCCATGTAAGTCAGCAGGGCTCCGAGAAAGAGGCTGGAGGATCCCAGGATCAGAAGCTGATATGGGGTTCAGGGCACAAGAACCCCCAGTGTTTGGGACTGCAAGGAAAACTTCAAAGAACTCACAAAAGCATCTGCGCAAGAGCTGTCAGCTTCAAATCTCTACATATCCAGAAAGCTCCACGCCTGGTTACGACACCGACAGTCCAGTATGAAGCACAAACACTCCCGTCACTCTGACATCCAGCGTCCCCCACCCCAGCTGGTAGAGCTGTATCACCTATGGGCGTCAGCTGAGGGGAGAGCTAAGATTTAACATCAAACCATGTTTGAACTTGTAAATATTATCTGGGAAAGGAAATGCGACAGTAATCGGCATCATCTTTGTTAGGGGAAGTTATCCTACGCCTTTCTATAATATTACCTAAGAGTGACCCCCTAAGTTATGGGGATTGTTACTCAAGGGCAGGGGATGAATTATAAGACCCAAATTGGGGACAGTGATAAGCAAATGCCAAACTGTTTATATCATTCATTCATTTTGTCAATGGAAAGAAGCCATGCTGTGTTTGAGAATAATTTAAAGAGGTGTATTCTGAGCCAGATTTGAGAATCATACCCAGAGCCACACCCAGGAAACTGTGACAGGGGGACTCCGAGTGGTGGGGTGACAGTTTGGTTTTACACATTTTAGGGAAACAGGGATTACAGGGAATGCCGTAAATCAATACATGGAAAACACACATTGCTTTGGCGCCAAAAGGCGGGACATCTGCAAGTGTGAGTTTACAGGTGATAGGTGGGTTTAAAGAGCCTTTAGCTGACCATTGGCTGAAAGAGTTAGGCTCTGTCTACAGGACCAGGAGTGAAAAGGATGCTTAAGGTAAAGGTCTCTTAGAGACAAAGTCCCCATAGGCTCAAGTAGCTTGTTATGTGTATTGAGGACCTGTAGGTGGCTCTTGCACATTGAACACCAACTATGTGTTGGACACTGTTCTAGGTATCCAGACATGCCTTTAGGAAAAGAAAGATTGGAAAACATCACCTGATTGACAGAGTGTTAAGTTAGGGAGAGTATGTTCAAGGTCTGGGATATACCTGCCCACACTGGTGGATAGGTGGGAGATGAGAAAGTGAGTGACCCAGTGTCCCTGTCACCTCTCTAAAGTTTAGTTGGAACCCTAAGCTGGTAACTAAGGGAAGTGCTGTGATTCTGCTTCTTTCTGCTGACTTGACCATGTGTGAGGCTGACCTCATACTTATATCCTGTGCTGGGCTTCATTTAAATGGTCCCATTCTTGCATCATGACTGCTGAGTGAATCACACAGCCTTATCAGTCTGCCCACAAAGCTCAACTTTAAAGTACTGCTTTCCTTCACCTATGTATATAACCCAACCTGCAGTTTGCCTAATTTGCTCTTATTTATTTTGAGACAGAGTCTCACTCTATCAACTGGTGTAGAGTGCCACAGCCTCAGCCTTGCTCACAGCAACCTCAAACTCCTGGACTCAAGCCATCCTCCTCCCTCAGCCTCCCGAGTAGCTGGGACTACAGGCACTCACTACCATGCTTTGCTAGTTTTTTTTATTTTTAGTTTTTATTTTAGTTTTTTTTTATTTTTTATTTTAGAAAGGGTCTCACTCTTGCTTAGGCTGGTCATGAACTGAGCTCAATGGATTCACTGATGCATCTGCCTCTGCCTCCCAGAGTGCTGGGATTACAGGCTGGAGCCACTGAGTCCAGCCTAATTTGCTTTTAAATATTCTTTTCAATGCTACTTAAAATTGTTTCTGCAGAGTCTGTTACACAAGAAGGGGCCATTTACCTGCTCTTTCGTATTGAAGGCAATGGAGAAGAAATTTGGACTCTGGGGACAATTTTTGGTGAGTTCTCCAGCAGGAATGAATTAGCAAAATCTCTGTTATACTGAATACAATCAGGTTCTGGGCAGGTAATTTACTTGGATGACATTCCTTCTCTAAATACTCATACACAGCCTGCCTTGTAGGTACTATTAGTACAGAAATGGGTAAAAGGAACACTTTGACTTACGGTAGAAGAAAAATGGTCCTGCGGAATGGTCTAGTGTGTAGCTGTCTGAAAAATTTGCCATTGAATTCCTTTATCTTGATTTTTGTGTGGTAGAATCAATGCAAAACTAAAGGAGTCCAGATTAAAAGTTAAAATAGTTTGATCACTTCCTAAAAGGAAGGGGAAAGCATCTTTCAGTAAAACATTAAAAATAATTACTAATTGATACTTAAACAAATAAGTTTCTAATATAAATTTAAAATTCTACTGCTAGATATTTACTTACTAAAAAATCCTTTTCTGAAAATATGATGCCTAGTTCTACTTATAACAAAGCTGCTGTCCAATTTCAACTCCAGAAGCTTCTTGACATGCTATATTGATGTTCTTTCTTCTTCTTTTAAATTTCAGATTAATACTTGGGTACAAATGATTAGGTCACATTGTTTGGGTTTGTTAGGTCAAAGTCCAGGTTGTAATTGAGCCCTTAATCCAGGAGGCGTGCCATAGTCTCCTATATCGCACCTGTTAGGAGGGAGCCCACCAATCCCCCTCCCTCCCACCTTCACCCTTTCCTCCTCTTCCTCCCCCCTATTTTAATTTAAATGTGTTTTTATTTCTTGTGTGGGCGTGTAGTGGTTCATCTACTAGTTTCATATTAGTACTGAGTACATTGGACACTTGCTTTTCTCTTCTTGAGGATGTTCTCCAAATCCATCCAGGTAAAAACAAAAGATGCAAAGTCTCCATCTTTCCTTATGGCTGAATGGTGCTCTGTGGTGCACATAGACCAGAGTTTATTAACCCATTCATGTGTTGATGGGCACTTGGCTTGTTTCCACATCTTGGCGATTGTGCATTGAGCTGTGATTGATGTTCTTTCTACAGACATTGAAATGTATTTTGTCTTAGTTCTTAAATGTCAGAAAAGAGTCCTTTAGCGTTTTAGTTCATGTAATCTGGCCATTATTAAGACCCAGTTTAGCTGAGCAGTGTTTACTCTACATCAGACTATTACCACTTAACAACATCGGTAAATAACCTCTGACGAGCTTAAGTCAGTTTAAAAACGCTGTTGCTTTCTTGCTACATACCACACACAGCATTCACTTCTGTTTTGTTTTGTTTTAGAAACAGGGTCTCACTCTACTGCCCCAGTGGTGCTATCACAGCTCACAGCAACTCTGAACTCCTGGGCTCAAGTGATCCTCCTGCCTTAGGAGCTGGGACTATATAGGCGCCTACCACCATACCTGGCCATAATTTTTGTGTCAGCTAAAAAAGAGTATTGTCACCAAGGAGTTTATCATCCAATATGTTATGAGGAAAAAGATAAGTGAATTTGTAATCTACACTTGCACAATGCATCACATATACATTTATAATTTTAGTAAAATGTGGCCAGCGTGCACAGATGATGACTCTTTCTCGTTTCTAATCTCTGCCTAATTTCACCTTGACACGTAAGAGGTCACGAGAAAGGTTATACATAAAAATGACAGCAGGGGATCAGAAGAATTGTGACTGCTACAGTGTGTACAGTGTGTACGGTGTGTACGTGTGAACTCTAAAGTGAAGACATTCACCCTCAGGAAAATGCGCTGATGAACAACATAATTAACATACTGAGTAATCCAACAGTAGATGCTCTAGGGGCATTCAATTCAACTTTCAAACAATTATTATCTATTTGAATCATTTTCATTTCTCAAGTGCTTCTAATATATTATTTATCACTTGTTAGTTTTTCAAAGCACAAGAGTAATGTTATTTGCACATTAAAAAGCACATGTGCACACACACACACACATATATATAGCTAGACCTAGATTCATAAGATAATACGTCCTTTCTTCCACTAACCTGTTCTCCCTCCCTGACTGTCCTTGCGAGTTAATGGTTGAGCACAGTGAACCTCAGGAGGCATCATAATAGTACAGGGCTGCTTTCAGAGTGTGTAGTCATACAGAATTCTCTTTGCTTACCACATAGAGCTAGAATTCTGAGAATCGTACAGAAAAAAAAGAAACATATTTCAGGAAAAAAAGGTCTGTCAGCCTGCCATGATCGAAGATACTTCTGTTGTGAAGGCAGTCCACACATCAAAGCTGGAACATTCCAGAAAATACAGTATTATAGAAACCTATTTGTTATAGGCCAGGAGATTTCAGAACATTGAATATCCACAGAACTTGGCTTCATCTAAATATCAACGTTATATAAAAGACCATAATATATGTTATCAGTTTCAGAAATAAAATTAAGAATTTTTTGGATTAAATGAGCCCATGGTGGTTGAAATCAACCTCACCCACAGGCTTTGGGAGGCCACAGTGGTTTCCTAATCATGCAGCATTAAGTCAAATGAAAAACGTGCAATTGTGTTTGTGGGTGAGCATTTCGATATAAATGATATTAAATTTAGACATGGCCACTCTACTGATGCCACAAGAGTGGCCTGCAAGGTGGGGTCTGAGAAGCTGAGCTGAAGCAGTGTAGCTGACCTGGTCTGCTCATCTCACCGCTCCCCCGCTCCCCCTGGGATTATCTAGTTAAGGTCTCACCATGATTGTGAGGATGTCTGTCTCAGGAGACGCTGAGGAGGTAGGTGTTGTGATATTGGTAGGGTAAAGGTTACTTTGATGATAGGATGTTTTCTCTGATGATTCTCTTAGACATTTGATTACAATGAAAATCCCCTTTCCACTGTGTGAACATTTTGCATTGTTAGAATGGAGACCACTTTGATGTTACTTCCTGTCAGATAAAGTTAACGTTTTCTAGGTTGCTTTCCTTGCAGTTGGTAATAAAAGTTATTAGAGCTGTAACTGGGGCAGAAGGGAATCGAGAGGCTACTCTGCTGTTCTCCAGAATCACTGGCGTCTTAAAATAGAGCTCGTTTGGATCTATCCCCACCTCTGCATATTGACTGCACAGTGACAGGTGGCTTCGTCCGGTAACCCTGATGCATTTTGCCATATCTTGCCCTTCTCACCTTCCATTTTTTTCTTTCCCCACACCTCTTCCCCTCCCCCCCCCCCCCCCCCCGGGAAATGAGAGAGAATCGGGGAATCTGGAAGGGATCTGACTGTCTGTGTGTCTGGTGGGGGGCACAGCCTGAGAAAGGAGTGGGGGTAGAGCACAGGTGGGAGGGGACACCCACTGCAGGAGGGGGATTGTACTTTTTTGACATTCTATGTCAAGGTTGCTCTTGAGTGCTAGAGTTAGGAGCTTTGGGCCATTTCTTGGACAGGACTCTAATTTGGTGCTCTGAACCACTAAGGCAAATATTCTGAGGCATGTTCTATGTTTAGCTGTGTTTATTTATTTATTGAGACAGAGTGTCACTTTGTCCCCCTTGGTAGAGTGCCCTGGTGTCACAGCAACCTCAAACTCTTAGGCTCCAGTGATCCTCCTGAATCAGCCTCCTGAGTAGCTGAGACTACAGGCGCCTGCCACCACAACGGCTTGGTTTTCTATTTTTAGTGAAGACAGTGTGTGTGTGTGTGGGGGGGGGGTTGCTGCTTTTTCTCAGGCTGGTCTTGAACTCTGAGCTCCAGGGATCCTCCCACCTTGGCCTCCCAAAGGCTGGGATTACAGGTGTGAGCCACTGTGCCTGGCCCTATGTTTCGCTTTTTTGGTAACTTTTCATTCTTCTTGTACAGAGATTTCTAAAATTACCAGAGGGTTGATTGTTTCTGGATCTTTCAGCCATGTGGTCCCTTTCCCAATGACTGAGGAAAATATGAAGCCATTTGCCACTCTGTGGCTTTGCCCTCCCCACATTCCTGATTGGAAAGGCATTTCCTAAGGTAGCTTATTCATCTACAGCTGAATGCAAAGTACTGATCAGCTCCTAGTAGTTTGTAGACAAAGTGCATCTTACCAACTTAATACCTCTTCTCCTCGTCTGGCCTGAAAATAGCTTCTTTTAGCCTCTTGCCGACAATTCCTTGTTCTACATAATATTTAGGCAAGAAGCCATAAGAAAGAAATATGCAATTAAATGTAGAGATAAAGGCCATTACTGTAGGCCTCAGTGGGTTGGCAGCTGGGCATTCCAGGCTCCTTCTACAGGTCGAATTTTGTTAGAAGGAATCAAACACACCCCAAACAAGACCCTATCCTTAGACATATTCCAGCCTCTATAGGAAGATGACTATTTTTGTGGTGATCCAGTTCTGTCTCTCATTTCAGTACATTTAAATAGCTTATATACACAAATAAGCTTGTTATCTGAACAGCGTTCTAACTGTGAGACTATCCGGAAATATCTTTGAAACGTGTAAACGTTATTCTTTCCAAAGAAAATGCTCATTTTCCCCACATATTTAATCACTCTTTTAAAATGCCTTTTTAGGCCTTCTGAATATGCAAGATATTAGATAAAAATCTCAATTACGTTCCAGTACATTTGGAATTTACTTGTCTTTAAAACACCACAGTCACTTCAAAGGAGGTATTTCTTGTCTCCTTTGTAATTCTGTGATGTAAACCCTGAAGTCTCACGACTTAGCGATGATGGTTATTACAGGATTAACATCACTGTACATCTCCTCGGTTAGTTTACATGCTTAATTAATCATGTTACATTTTCATTTGGGCTTTCATAGCTGTTTCTCTTATTTTTAAATTAAATGATTTTGAAAGAGAGTCTCCTTGGAGGGCTCACTAGTTCTCCCATCTTTACAGACATTTCTTCTGTAGAATTCACTCAACATTGAAGCCAAGACAAGGAGAAGTAGCGATGGACGTGCAAGGCTGAGTCCTGACAGGTGCTCCAGATCGCCTTTCGAAGTGTGTTTAATTTGCTCGTTGTGTAGCTGAAGGGCTATCACATCTTTCCAGACCTCATTTCACTTGTCAGTTACACGGAGCTTAATATTTTTATCCTGGTGTCTTGTAAGTCATCTAGTTTTTGATGTCTCTAATGAACTCTTTGTTGGCGCTGAAGCAAGCCTGTGCTATTAACAGGTGATAAGGGTAACAATAAAAAGAACCCCTTCCCTTGTGGAGAGCCCCAGAGCAGCCCGTCTTCTGTTACTGAGCCTCACACCTTTCTCAACGAGATGATCTTCTCCTGCTAAGGTCAGTGTGCAAAGGATTTGCTGCCGGAGAGGGTCAAGCCCTAGAGTTTCAGCCTTCCTGTTTAAAACACCTACTCTCTAGATCTTAGTAGAAATAAAACTTGACAACCCTTAGGGAAGAATCAAATTTTATTTTTCGCTGAGAGCCAGAAGTTTTATCCATAACGTGTATCTTTAGGACATTATTATTCAACGAGTCATCCCAAGAGAAACAAGAGTTTTGGGTCTAACTCACCTGGCTCTTCTGTTCTTGCAGCTGTAGCCTTCACCTCTTTGGAACGACTCAGGACACGAGCTTTCTTCTGCAGCTGTTTGTTCATGTAGAACGAGCCGATACACATCAACTCTGGATTGATTTGACTTCTAGTGCCTACTTTTGAAAGATATCTGGCCATTTTGTTCTTCCTCTGACTTTTATCTGTCGTTGCTACAGTAACAGAATAAGCAGGGCTAAAAATAAAGATGTTAAAAACCGAACGTGTTGATTTCAATTATCATTCATTGATCAAGAATGTTTTAGGGAGGGCAGAAACTGTAATGAGGACTACAGTGAAAGCTGAGGACTCTTTTGTTTAGGAATGTTAATTTTCTTCCTGTTATTATTAACTTTTTTCCTTTAGTAATAATGAGTATGACCAATATTAATGTTAATTCTATGGTTTGCAATTTACAGACTACTTTCCATGCACTCAACTCAGCACTTCACATGCTGTATCTTGTGGCATGCACTCCACAGGAGCACCTGCAGAGACTCTGGGGTCTTGTCCACCTGCCATGGGTGGGTTGGGAGCAAGGAGGTGCATGAGAGGAGGTGTAGGCTTCCTGCTGGTATTCTGAGGCAGGACAGGGGAAAGGGGAGGATCTCACTGGTCTCTCGGATGTTACTTCATCTCCAATTTCCTTCCCTCCTTCCTTCCTTCCTTCCTCTTTTTTCTTTCTCTCTCTCTTTTCTCTCTCTCTTTTTGTCTTTCTTTCTTTCTCTCTCCCTCTCTCCTTCCTTCCTTCCTTTCTTCCTCTTTTTTTCTTTCTCTCTCCCCTCCTCCTTCCTTCCTTCCTTCTTTCCTTCCTCCCTCCCTCCCTCCCTCCCTTCTCTCCTTCTCTCTCTTTCTTTCTCACTCTGTCACCCTGGATAGAGTGCTGTGGTGTCATAGCTTACAGCAACCTCAAACTCTTGGGTTCACGAGTTCCTCTTGCCTCAGCCTCTGGAGTAGTTGGGACTATAGGTGTCTGCCACCACGCCTGGCTATTTTTAGGTCTCACTCCTGTTGTGGTTGGTCTTGAACTCGTGAGCTCAAGGGATTCATTTGCTTTGGTCTCCCAGAGTACTGGGATTACAGGTGTGAGCCACTGTGCCTGGCTAATCTCCTAGTTTCTAGCCATTGTTCACTCCAGTTCTCTGTTATGCTTTGTGTTGTCAAGTCTAGAGTATCTGCTTAAGTTGTCCACAAAACATCTTTGGTTGAGAAGATCATAGGGTTTGTGGGAGCAAGGCCAGAAGCTGACCACTCTAAACGCAAACCTTCAAGCCAATGCTATGGAGAAGGCCTCTGCATTCCACCCTGCTCCTGCCAGCCCAGAACCCCAGCTCTCGGCATCCTGGGGTCCAGCGTCCTTGTGTTCGCCACTCTGGGTGAGTGAGTGTAGCTGACTCTGCTTTGCTCACTTACCTTCTTGGCCTTTCATCTGCTCTCTGTCTTCCAAATAGTTGGATTTCCCATAGGCTATTTTTTCTTATCTTGTTGTTTTTATTCTGGATGATAACTGCTTTTTAATTTTATTATTTTCATTAAAAAGGAGTTGGGAGGGCAAACTTTTTCTTTTTAACAAAAAACATCATTTATTTGTTTATTCATCATTTATTTGTTTATTTGGTAGAAGACTTTAACATGCCTCTCAACTCATTACAGTTCATTATCACTTAAGATAAAAATGTTTTGCAATAATATAGAATATTTTGATGACTCATTAACTCAATAATTCAAATACAGTAGGACCCCTTTAAGTTGACCACCCAAGGGACTGTCATCAGCTGGCCAACATACAGAGGTGCTCAATATAAGGAACTAGGCTTCCTGTACTGATATGTACATTTGATGCATGTCCCGTCTATTAGGCCAATTTAAGGAGGTGGTCAGTGTAGGGAGGTGGGCAACTGTGGGTGTTCTCCTACTTATATACACAAAATGCTACAAATTCCATGGCCATGAAATACTCTAATAAACACAAAAACTTCAATAGTTTACTCTAAAATAGAACAAGCATAAAATATTTTTCTTCTCATAATAAAAATAAATTCTGTAACCAAAAGAGAAAAAAAAAACTATATTCTTATCATATGTATGAATAACGGGGCGGGGGGAATAATAAAAGACATAAAGAAAAGAAAATAATTAGTGAGGCACCTTTGACTCAGCTTACACAAATAAAAGTGGATGACTTTTTTGGAAAGCCTAAATCAGTATATTGCTCTCACAAAAATAGAAAATTGTAGTAGTCCATTTATCATAAACTAAACACATTTCATTTTGTAATTGCACAAACCTTATATAAATCTATTGTCTTTGGACCAAACTTGAACAATGCAAATAAAATCTCTTTTCAGTATTATGAAATTCAACCATTTTCCCTCTTTTTTTTTCTTTATGTGTGTGTGTGTGTGTGTGTCAGAGTTTTACTCTGTCATCCCGGGTAGAGTGCGTGGCATCATCATAGCTCACAGCAACCTCAAATTCCTGGGCTCGAGAGATCCTCCTGCCTCAGCCTCCTAGAGTGCTGCAATTATAGGCACGAGCCACTGCACCAGGCCTCCCTCTTCTTATTAATAATAATACTTATTAGTAACTTAATATCTGTTCTCCAATGATTTATAGACCACTGTAACAAATTTAATTCTCAATAGTTTTGCAATAACTTTTGATTTTAGAGCTGTGACTCCCCACGTATGCTCTCCTGCTCAGTGGCATCAGTGTCATGTGGGAAGTTGTTGGAAATGCAGATTCTTGGGCTCTGCCCCAGAAACTAAGCTAAATCAGTAACTCTGCCGAGGGAATCAGCAACCTGGGTGCTCTCAGCATTTAAGAACTGCTGCTCTTGAGTGTTCATATAACGATAGTGAAAACTGTTATGCAAACACAGATTCTGTGTCTACCTAAGAAAAGTATAGCGCTAGAAGGGAAGGAGAAGCAATGAGGACTGTGGCCAATTGTCACATACTTGGTGTCCATTATTCATTCAGGTGCCCAGCTGTGGGTGTTCTCCTGTTTATACACACAAAAGTTATTTGAAAGATAGTGATTGGCATCAATATTTTTCTTGCCAAGTGGCTATGACAAGCTTCGTTTCTTTGACCATGATGCCAACAGATCAGAGTTTTAGACAATGTTCAGCGATGATAGAATGCGATGTTTGTCTTCTGGGAAATTAGAGAAGTGAGTACTTCTTGCTATAGCTCAGCAGGTAAATATAAATGCTTAAGGGAAACCTCAGATGGTTAAACCTGGTCTTGTTGCAGGTTTCAGGAAGAGGAAAAGAAAAGAAAAGAATTAGTGAGGTACCTTTGAAGTGAGGTGCCTTTAAATGAAGAGGAAACAGACTCCTCATTCCTGCCCACCTTCCAAGTGCCCCGGGCACAGCTGCATTAGTCTTTCTGGGCAAAACCCTTTCTTTGTCAGAGCAGCAGGCCTGGCAGGTGCAAACAATTTCCATCCTAATCTCTGTCCATTGATAGCACAAATTCCATTTCCAGTTGTTTCTTTTTTAGTTATACATCAAAAAAATATTTCCCTCTATATACTGACGGAAAACTCAGACTGGGACATTGCAGAATGAGAGCTTTGCAGAGGAGGTGCTATTTCTCAACAAGCTATGTGCTGTTGGAGAACCAGCTTGCGCTCTCTGCTCCTTAATCTTCTTATCAGCAAAACAGGGATTAGATCATAGGAGCCCCTGGAGTCCTGGGATTCTCAACATTAGTGAGAAAAGGCAGAAAGAAGTTTAAAATATGAAAATGCCCCCTGAAGCTGTTCCCCCATCTCTCCTCCCAAGTCGTAGAAACTCCAGTGCTTGCAACATTCTCCTTCCCATCCCCTTCTGATGGCCCCACGACTCCTGACTTGCCTTGTCTTCTTTCCTGTTCTGCAGCCTCTGCTTAAGTCATACCTCTTGGGCTGTGCTTATCTGACCAGCTTGCTGAGAGGACAGAGGCCAGGGAAGCAGTGGCAGAACTTCTCCCGTGGAAGAGCAATTATATGTTAGAGAGGTGTGGTGGTGGCACTGGTGGCCACACTCTGCTCTCTCCCTTCTAGCCCTCCACATTCTCATTCTCCACCGGGTGAGCTTTTCAGTCAGCAGTGCTGTGATGGCTCAGAGCAAGGGTGCTGACAACACAGCCTCAGGCCCACCCACGTGGTGCTAATGTGAAAATCTCAGGCTTGTGGAGGAGAAACGTGGTGATATTTCTCATAAGGCAATGTGAAGTTTAATACTCACCATCTGGAAAATGGAATTATTATTATTATTTTATTTCAGATTAATAAAAGGTAAGGTGACCAGATGTCTTGCTTTTAGCAGGACAGTCTTGATTTTTAACAATTTTTCCTGTGTACCCCAGTGTTTTAAAGAATGCATGACAAGCTAGGGAATGGTAGGAGAACGGGAAGGGAATATACGGTTTTCAGCTGCCATGTGGCTATTTCGCCAGGATATGAGTTTTATATTATTTTTGTTAATTTTATAATGTTCAACTTTAATAATAACAAATAATTGTTGAGAACTGATTATTGAGAACTGCTTATCAAAGTTCTCATTGTTGATCAGTTGTTAGAATTCGACCACCATTGTTTGGACTTCATGAACAATGGCATTTTTTGGCATTGGCAATCACAAAAACATTTTGTAACTGTCTCTCAGACGATACACATTGTACTGTGTGCTAGTGCTAGTTAAACAAGTGATGTCAACAAATCAGCTATTCAGATAATTTAGGTAAGTAATTTATTTATTTATTTCATGAATTTAGCAGACAGTACTTGTATTATATTTTATAGTGGCGGCAAAAAGTCTAGCCTTGAAAGTGACACTTATGACTTACGAGGTATCATTATTTAAAAAAATATTGATAAGGAAAAGGTTAACTCTTGGGCATCACAAAAATCACAGTAGAGAACAAATGTTTAGAAATATTTCATCATTTTGAAACAAACCATGTTCCATACAATAATGCACTAAAAATTGTGGGATACATACTGTCCTTACCAGGAACTAATGCTGCGACTGAATGCATTTTTTTCTACAGTAAATAAAGTGTGGACATCAGAAAAATCACAATTAATTGTTGAGACTTGGAAAGCCATTTTATGTGTGAAGTATAATTTAACAAATTCTTGTGAAAAATTTCATGACCTTTTAAACAACAACAGCAATCTACTAAAAAAATTCACTCAAATGAGAAATATGCCAAAGAATAAAATAATATTATACATAATTTTTTTTTTTGGCCAGGGCTGGGTTTGAACCCGCCACCTTCGACATATGGGGCCAGCGCCCTACTCCTCTGAGCCACAGGCACTGCCCTGTACATAATTTTTTTTGATGTATTATATTTGTAAATTGTACTTATGTTGAAATTTAAAAAATATCTATTACAATACTATTTTTGTGTTCTATGAAAAATTTTGTTGCTCCATATAGATGGAATTTTTAATTAAGAACCCCCCCTCCCCCAGTCAATAGTGTCCCGCTTTACCAATGTTAAAATCTGGTCACCTTATTGTAGTGGTCAGTGCACTGAGCTTTACAGCTCCCAGAGGAAGCTGCTCCTGAAGTCCCTCAATCAGAGAACTGATTTGAGATAATGCCCAAAGGGACACTTGCTGGGACACAGATGTGTGAAATGCCCAAAATCTGAGCAAAATAATCTTGACATTTCCAGTGATTGTAGAAACAGTCTGGGCTCTCAGACTTTGACAGAGGGAAGGTATTGTTCCAGCCGACATCATGTGGCTCAGTTCTCCTGGCTCAGGAGGTCCAGCTGCCTTCTCACAAAGTAAGCTTCTGGTTTGGGTGAGGCAGCCTCACGGCCCAGCCTGACGATGGGACAGCTTCATGAGGAGGAAGGAGATGGAGACCGATTCTTGTGGCCTCCAGCTCAGGCGCCATTCCTGCCTCTGTCTCTTAAGCAGCTGACATTTTCAGTCACCACCCAGGCCCTCCTCGAGTAGACCTAGTAGTGCCTGCGACTGGACGCTTTTCTTTTCTTTCTTTCTTTCATTTTTTTTTTTTAACAGTTTTCTCTGAAAGAGGGACTCAATTCTTAATAGAGTAGAAGTTTCTGTTTCCTTGGCTTAGTTTCCTGGGGAGTTGTAAGATTTTCTCTGTGCACATGGCCGTCACGGCTGTACTCCGGAGGCCTTGTTCCTCTGGTAATTACCTTTAATGAAGGCACTTCCAGACTGAAGTGAGGTAAGGGAAAGGGAGAGAGATGATGCATTTATTCTGGGTTAACTTTGAAGTGTCAGATGGCTAAGTACTAATAGCGGCCCAATCAGAATGCTTGCTTCACTCGATGTTGCCAAATGCCAGTCACCCTGGACCACACTGACCTGATCCTCTCCTGAAACCGTCATGGCAGGTGGGTAACAGGAAGGCTTCCTACTATGAAGGCAAGTAAAAATATGTATCATCAGTCTTTGAGCTGGAAGAGACACAATTCTGAGCTGCCTCTGATGCACACTTGTCACAACCCTTGGGCAAGTGACTTCATCTTGCTGGGCCACAAAGTGGTCCTTTGCTCTGGGTTCAAATTGTCACCACCTTCCAGCTACAGTAAGGAACTAAGGCAGGGCAGAGCTGAATACCAGCACTCAGCCAGCCAGTCAACTTAATGTCACTGTGAATTAAGCAGGGGATGTTCTTAGGGGCCCAAGAAAAATCCTGGGCTAAAAGTAAGCTGATTTCACTGGTTGTCACAGTTCGCTGATTTGAGGGACTTCAGGAGACTCCTACCATCCACACTTGGTCAGCCCTAAATAGGGGCCTGCCATGGTGTGTGACATTTCATTACTCCTTGGATTAAGACACAGAATGCTTGAGGGTGCCTGTTAGAATGCCCATGTCACCAAGCAGGGTCATGCATGTACCATTCCACCTGCTAATGCGAGGCACGTTGACTAGTGGGCCTCACTGGAGCTCGCTTAGCAGAGCTAGGACAGAACAGATGTCAGAAGGCCAACTCTGGCAGAAAAACTGAGCCTGGGACCCGGAGGAATGCAGGACGTCGATTGGGAGGGCATGTCCTTATGTGGCCACCTGGAGAAGGACAGTGAAGACACTGACCAGGAGTGGCAGGGCAGCAGTTGAAGGATACCTCCAGGGAATGGAGTGACAGGGAGGAGGGGCTCTGGGAACTGTCCTGGTCCACTCCACCCTCTCACCCATGCGCCGGCGCAGGACATGTGTTCTCATCTGCAGTATTGCAACAGCTTCTTCCCTGGTCTCCTCCAGTGTCCCTTCACACTTGGCCAGAGTGAGCCTTTGGGAGGCTCCCTGACAGCCGCTGACTCCTCAGCAAACTCCTAACCCTGGCATTCCAGACTCTCTCTCCAGGATCCTGTCTCCCCAGCTTTGCCCAAGGACCCTGAGGCCGTAACCTCCAAACAAAAATATCAGGATGAGCAAAATGACAAGAACAGGGTATCCATGATGATCGGGGAACTGAGTCTGGAAACTAAAACCTTTCTGGCAAATGCAGGTTCAGTGAGGCACAGTGGGGGGGGGGGGCTCTGTGTCTCAAACACCTTTTTTCATCTTAGTTCCCACAGAGCTCTCTCCACTCTGAGGGCCTTTCTGGGTCACTAGGATCACTGAGCCGCCCTCATCCTGAGAGGCCAGGAGGCTGCGTCTCCAGCTGCGAAGTCTCTCATGGTGACCTCACTGTAGGGGGTGGGAAGGTCCCAGAGCACTTAAGCCCCAGGAGAGGGTTGAGGGTGCCACCTTGTGGCACCACGCCTTCATTGCCCTGAACAAATCTTGAGGACCCAGGATACAGGGAGGGAAGACATCCGCACACCCCAGCCTCTGTCCTTGCTTCTGAGCCAGCCAATGGGGCCCACAGCCTCTTACCAAGAGAAGTTCTTAACACTCTGAGGGGGAGGTCCTGCTGGTCTTATTCTGACCTGACCCTACATTCCTCCCTCCTTCTCCTTCCAGTTTCCACCTGCCCTGAGGCCATCATGTGGGAGCTCCCACCAGGGGCTGCCTTGCTGGGCATGGCATGGTGTGGGCAATGCAGATGAGGTTAGGAGGCAGGGAGGGCTGGGTTGAATGCCAGCTCAGCCCTCATGGGTTTTCATCTTTAAAAAGAGGACAATAATTTATGCCATGGAGATATCATAAGAGTTAGAAATAGGACATAAATCTTTGGTATTTAATAGGTGCTCAAGCCTGGGCATAGTGGCTCACGCCTGTAATTCCAGCTCTCTGGGAGGCCAAGGTAGGTGGATTGTTTGCACTCACAAATTCAAGACCAGCCTGAGCCAGAGTGAGACCCTGGTCTCTAAAAATAGCCAGATTTGTGTTAGGCACCTATAGTTCCTGCTACTTGGGAGGTTGAGACAAGAGTTTGAGGTTGCTGTGAGCACTGTACTAGGGGGAACTAAGTGAGCACTCTACTAGGGGGAACTAAGTGAGACTGTCTCAAAAAATAATAATAGATGCTCAAAAATGGCAGCTGGTCACCCCATTACTGGGAATGCACCCATGCGTCTTCCCCAGCGCCCCTCTCCAGGCAGGGGTCTCTCCTCAGGGGTCCCTGGGCACTTCCCAGCAAGTCACAACACTTGCCACATTATGCTGCCCTGTCACCTGCTCACCAGCCCCCCTACCAGCCTGGGAAATGGCCAACAGCAGGGACCCGGTTGCCCTCAATGGCACCAGACACTGCGCAGACATTCAGTCAGTGAGTGGAGGAATAAGCTGTCAGGGCGGCATGAAATGGCCAAGAGTGTCATCACCCACTGGTGTCCTAAGAGAAGGCCATCGAGTGAAGATGGGGGTGTGTTTCCCAACTTTCTCAAGAGGGCTTGAGTGTGGACGACTCTGAGATGGGAGGTTTGAGGCCCCCTGTCCCTCACTCCACTATGCCCACAGGAAAGATGTCTGAGCCCACAGTGTCACCCACTTGGGCAGTGAGGATTGGTTTGTAAGGGAGGGCCAGTCAGTGTAGCTGCAGGAAAAGAACTAGTGAGCTGGGATTGTTTCCAAAACTGTCTGGAAACTGCCCTCTCCTCGTCTTCCTCCACCTGGCCTCTAACTGCAGGTGAAAAGAGAGTGTAGGGAGGCTGGGAACCTGCTGGGCTGCCCCCCCAGGCAGTTTCACCACAGGAGCGCTGGGTCTGCCAGGCCTCTGGAGGAAAGGCGTGCCGGGGTGAGGTCACAGCTCCACCTTGGCCATGGTGCCCAAATGTTTCCAGGGAGCCTGAGCAGCCTGCTGGCCAGGGCTTAGGATGGATGCATCCTGAGGAAGGGGACAGCCAGATCAGACAGCTTGAGTCTTTGCCCTCAAGAGAACAGTTCACAGCCCCCAGTCCCAGCCAGGGATAGGGCTACCACACATAGCACACTCCAGCTGCCCACTGTGGGTGCCCCTCCAGCTAGCTGGTGGTCCGGAGAGGAGATGAGGGCAGACCAGGCCACTTGGCACCCTTTTTCTATGAGCAGGTGGCTTTCTCTTCTTGAGACTCAAATGTTCGGGGTCATTGCCAGGACTTTATGGCCAGCAGCTATGGCAGTGCTGGGCACATGTCTCAACGTACCTCTCGGCCTCCATCAGTATGAGAGGGAGAGGTGCTCTCCCCATCCCCTCCCACGGCTCGGCTCTGTTACCTAGACCTTGCTGCCCGTAACATCCCCTCCTTCAGGCCTCTGCTCACGCTGCTCTCCCTGGCTCCAGCCCCTCACCTTCTTTCCACCCAGCTTTGATTCATCATCTCAATAAACATTTTCTGATACTGTACCCTATGCTAGGCCTGGCACTGTGTTACCTGAAACTGTCCAGGCCCTGGGAGTTTGCAGTGATGCGGAGACCGCAGGCAGGTAAACAGATCCTATCAGCGAAACCGCCCCTCCTTGTGTGGGCCTGACCCCTACTTCCTCCAGGAAACCTTTCCTGAGCCCTCTGTGCAGAGTTGATCTGAGAGCAGGGAGGTGTCCAGCTCTCAGTGGGGGCTCACAATGCTGCCCCAGACAGAGGAGTGATCCCTTGCTGCTACCTCCTGAGGCAGGGAGAACAGGAGACTCCCCTGGGGCCTGGTCTGGACCCCTTGGCACAGCCCCTCCACTAACTTTAAGCATGAGTGGCTCAGCCAGGCCTAGGGCCCTGCAAGTCTGGTGGCACCTTATCTGAGCTCTGAGCTGCATGTCTTCTCCAGGGCACCGACAGGAAGGATGCATGGGCTTGCCCAGTGGAGGCCAGCCACCCTCAGATGGTGGTCCAGGTCTGGATTAATGCTCCAGTTAACGAGATACAAGACAGCCTGACGCCAGGCATGGCCAGCATGAGCAGTGGCACATGCTGCATCTACCAGTGGCAGGGCCTCGACAGCAGGTCTGAAGCAGGTCTCCTGCTTGCCCAGGGCTGCCTACGCTTTTCCGAGTCAGGGAGCATGTCAGTGTCCAGGGGCCGCTGTAACAAAGCACCACAAACAGTGTGGCTTAAAGCAACGGGAATTTATTCCCACAGTTCTGGAGCCTGGAAGTCCAAAACCAAGGTATGGACAGAATCCTTCCTGCCTCTCCCAGCCTCTGGTGGTCGTGGTGGTTCTTGGTGTCCTTGGCTACTCTCCAGTCTCTGCCTCTGTCCTCACATGGTGTCCTCCTGGTGTCCCTGTCTTCACGTGGCATTTTCTTGTCTTACAGGACACAGCAGTCCTCGATTAGAGCCCACCACATGTCCCTCATCCTAACCCAATTACTTTCCAAATAAAGTCACTTTCACAGGTACTGGGAGTTAAGACAAAAACATATCTTTGCGGGGGGGGGGGGGGGGGGGGGGCAATTTTGCCCGTAAAAGGGTGAAAGAGCACAGTGACATAAGGAGCAGAGTCCAAAGCTCTGAGTTCCAGGTCTGAAATTGCTTTCAAGTTCTAAGTTTTATCTCAAAAATTTTTACTGGGCATGGCAGCCCTGCCCACAGTACCACACCTCGGGCCAAGGTAGGAGAGCCAAGGTCCAGCCTGGGTGAGAGGTGAGACCTCTGTCTCTCAACAAAAACAAAACCTTGCATTTTTGCATTATTCTCTAAATCATGTTTGTTTTAATATGAAACACAGTGTTATTTCTTCAAATCTTTGACCCTTGGGTGAGAAGAAGCATGTTTATCCTCCAGCTTTGTGAGTCTTCTGCACATTTCTGAATGTTCTCAAGGGAATTTATACTCCACTTTGAAAAGTATAAACCAACATAAATTCACTTAGATTTCATAACAACTCAACAAGGTATCATGTGTATTCAACAGAAGAAACTGAAGCTTGCAGAGGTTAACAATCTGCTAAAGTCGAACCCTAATTAATAGGCAGAGATTAGAATTCAGTTCTTCTAGCTTTTTTATTTTTTTGAGACAAGAGTCTCATTTTGTTACCCTCAGTAGAGTGCTCTGACATCATAGCTCACAGCAACCTCAAACTGTGGACTTAACCGATTCTCTTGCCTCAGCCTCCTGAGTAGCTGGGACTATAGGCACCCAACACAACGCCTGGCTATTTTTTAGAGGCAGGGTCTCGGTCTGGCTCAGGCTGGTCCTGAACTCGTGAGCCCAGGCAATCCACCCACCTTGGCCTCCCAGAGTGCTAAGATTACAGGTGTGAGCCACTGCACCCGGCCCCTCTTCTGCTTCTTCTTATTCTTCTTTTTTTTTTTTTGAGACAGAGCTATTCCCCTGGGTAGAGTGCCATGGCATCACAGCTCACAGCAACCTCCAACTCCTGGGCTCAAGCGAGTCTCCTGCCTCAGCCTCCCAAGTAGTTGGGACTACGAGCGCCTGCCACAACGCCTGGCCATTTTTTGGTTGCAGCCATCATTGTTGTTTGGCAGCCCGGGCTGGGGATTCGAACCTGCCACCTTAGGTGTACGTGGCTGGCGCCTTAGCCGCTTGAGCCACAGGCGCCGAGCCTCTTCTGGCTTCTTAATCATGTTTTTTGTTGTAGCTTTTTTCACCCTAAGTGCAGGATGAGGGGAGATGAGGAGGGAGAGGGAGAGAGAGAACACTGTGACCCCCAGTGTCCTAAAAGAGATTTTTATGCCTGTTGTGAAGCTCAGTTACATGAATTCTGAAACAAAAACAGTTTGCCACAGGGGAAAACTCTTAAGATTTTCATTAAGATAAAAAAGAAAACGCACCCAGATCACATTCAAATGCTATCTACCCCAACACCTTGTTAGAAATGCCCTTCTGAGTTTCCATGTGAATGAGAAGGGGGCATTTATTTATGAGTTCTGCTTTTATTTGGAGGTTGTTTTAAAGGTCATTTAAATTGGCCTTAGTTTTTACAGGGTGTTGTTTCCAGTCACTTCTATGACTTAGTGAAATTACACAGGGAGGTGCCCGGCTCAACCTTCCCCCTATCCACCCGTCCTAGCAACAGAGCTTCACTGGGCACCTGCACCACAGGATCTGTCACTGAACGACACCACTTCTATCTGTAAGAAGCTCATACGTGGAAAAATAAGTGGCCATAGCGGCAGACGCTGCCTGTCCCCCTGTGTGCACGCCCGTGTGCGCATGTGTGAGAGAGAAAGGGAGAGACAGTGTGCAGAAGCACAGCCACACGCCCATCGCCCCCGCCTGTGTGCTCAGAGTTTCGCCTGCCACTCCCAGTGAGCCGCCTCCTTGGCATGAGTGAAGCCAGGATGCCTGTTGCCAGCTGTGAGCACCTCCCTGGTTGCTGCCCCCCATGCCCGTGTATGTGCCCAGTCAGCCCCCAGGGGTAATCCAGGCCATGACTCAGGAATGTTGTGGAGCTGGGACACCCCCAAGGGTCCGTGCAGCTGGGCCCTGTCTCCTCCACTGGGGCTGGGCTCAGGCAGCCTGGCTCTCTGCTGGCTCCCAGGGGTCAGGCCCACCCTGCTCGAGGGCTGTGTGAGACCCGCTGGCTTTCACCCACAGGCTCCAATCTGGAGGCAGGATTTAATAGAGGAGGGAGACTATGAAGGCAGCACCCATTTGGGGTGCATCAGAGTGAGTCGGAGGCCTGTTGGGAAGGTGCAGGTTCTTAGTTACGTCATCTCTCAGGGTGTGGGAGCGTCAGCCACTCTGAGCACCAGGTGCTAATCCTCTCAGCAGGAATTGCCAGACAGGTATTGCTTGTTTTCTTTTGCAAAAGTTGAATTACTTGTCCAATGTCACACTGCCAGGGTAGGTGTGGAGCAGGGCTGGTTGTCAAAATCCAGGAAGGGGCACCTGCAAGATTGTAGCAACTCTTCCTGGCAAGACACACTCCTGACACCAACAGCCTCTCCCAAGGGCCACCTCAGGGCAGTGGCTGAGCAGAGCATGTGACACCTGTCAGCTACCCCCCAATGGCTGTCCTCCTCGTTTTCCAGTAGAGGATGTGACCAAGGCCCAGAGAGCTACTCGGGCTGGTGGGGAGAGCCAGAGTCTTCCCCCAGCCTCCAGAGATTGCCCATAGCACACGCTTTGTGGGAGTGGCCGTCCAATTAGAAAGGCAAAAATCTGCATAGGTCAAGGCTTCTGTCTATGCAGGGAGGGGCAGGGTGCCAGGCCAGGAGCCACGTGGGCCTCCTCCTGTGGTGCTGCCCTTCCCTCAGGCACTCTGTCCTTACAAACAACCCTCAAAGGGGGCTGAGCTAGCCCTCGTGAGAGTTGGGGGAGGGAGGAGCCCATGCAGTGAGGAGGCGGTGTGGGGTCAGCCCGTGTGGAGAGAGGGACGTGGGGGGCAGAGCAGAGTTAGGAGGCTCACCATCTGGGTGAGCTCAGCGCCGGGTGCCGCCTCGACCCTGACCTGAGCCATTCCTGCAATGACCCCACAAGGGCACTGAGGTCAAAGTTCTCACAGGAAAAGAGGAGATAACGGGTGGCTCTCTCAGACCCCCAAATGTCAGACACCCGTATATCTGTGCACTCAACAGACATTTCTAGAACAGTTACATATGCCAGGCACTACGGTGTCTTATCTTGGGACTCTCTTGCTAGGGAGCCTGTCTGGAGCGAAGTGGGCAGAGCAGGGCTGTCTACATGGGGCTCTCTGGATGCAGAGCAAAGGAGGTGGGGCTGTCCGCCCTGTCCTGGGGAAGACGGGAAGGGCCCCTGGCACTAGAGGGTAGAGGCGGCTCCAGGGGCTGCGTGGGGGGCACTCGGCCCTGCCACTAGGCTTCCCACCATAGTTGAAAGCAACTGAAGTGTTAAAAAGAGTGTGACCCTCTCAGAATAGGAAATGACATTTATAAAGAAGTAAGGACATGGCCTTAGCGGCCACAGCTCTAAAACCAAGGGTCAGAGCAGGACCTCCCCACCATGAGATCCACGTGGCAAGGACAGGGCTGTGCCCCTCCCCACCATGAGATCCACGTGACAAGGACAGGGCTGCACAGGTTCCCGTTTAGGGCACCCAAAGGGAGGTTTCTGGATGGGAAACTACAGCAGCACAAATGCTGGCCAGTCACTGGCTGAGGGGCCACCCCAGGGGCCTGAGCGAGTGTAGGCCAAGTGGCTGCAGGAGCCAAGGCCGGACCTCCAGGCTGAGCTGTGGGACAGATGCTGAGGGAGGGGCGCCCAGGATCCAAGGGTGTCTGGGTGGAACCTGGACAGTGTCCACTCCAGGAGCAAAGTGGAGGGGGCAGCAAGGCCCTCCCAGCGGGACAACTTCCCCTTCACTCTGAGTCCTGTTTCCCTCCCTAGCCCATGGCCAAGTCTAAGCCTCTTGGGCGCACTTTCTCCAGAGACTGCTTGTGGCCTTCGTGGAGGGTAAGAGGAAGGGGGATGAGACTGAGGGCCCCAACTCTGTACAGACTTTCCACTGTACCTCTCCTTCCCGCCAGGTCTCTGGGGTGCCATCACCTTCGGGTGGTTCAAGCCCCTCAGTGGTTCTGCAGGACAAAGGTGACCCTGACAGCTGCTGTACGTGTGACCTCCTACATGGGTTGCCATGGCGCCCATGGCTCCCCATCTTGCAGACAGGCGTTGAGCTCTTACCTGCTGCTGTCTCCTGTCTCTTGCCATCCTATGGGGGCTTGGGAAACCACAGGTTATAAACAAACGGGTCGGTCTCCCAACCCAGCTGGAGACAAAGTTCCTTCTGTTCTGTCAGCCTGCCTCGGTCTCAGGTCAGCTCCAGGGACAGGGGCAGGACTGGAGCTGGGATTTGGAGCCAAGGTTCTGACTCAGGAGGAGAGAGGGCTTGGGCGAGGAGAGGTCAAAGCGGGGGCATAGGCTCTGGGTGATTGCCAGGCTGGCCAGAGCAGAGTGCACGTGAGCTGGGGCACTGGCCAGGGCAGGGACTTGGTTGCAGGAAGCGTCATAGGCTGCAGGCAGTAACCTGCAGGGAGATGATAAGCTGTAAAGACCTGCACTCCAGGCGCTGAGTGCAGGGAGAGGTGCAGGGGGCTTGGTGGTCACGGAAGGCCGTCATCCATGTGCTCAGAGGTAGCACCTTCTGTGGTTGAGGCTAAGGGTGAATTCTGCTTTTGAGCAGAAACTATTTGCCCTTGGCCTTCCATGATGGCTGCTGGCCAAGGTGGGCTGTCAGCACCAAAACCTGGGGAAGCTGAGGCCGGGTCCAGGGTTGGGGTGGAGAGGCCAATGGGCAGAGTCACATAAGGGGGAGAAAACAAGGACACATACCCCTAGGGCTTGAGGAAGTGTCACTCTGATGGAAGTCAGCCAACAGAAGCAGATCAACAACATGGCAGACTGTTCCCGGGGAAGCCTAGGGACCAGGTGCCTGTGCCACTGGGGGGAGGCTCTGGAGCAGAGCTGATGTGTTCAGCCTGCCATTAATATCCACTGCGCCATGAGTGAGAGGGGCACAGCCCACACCTGGATGATGCTTTACTCTTTCAAAGCATTCCAGGGCAATGTCACGGCCTGTCTTAATCTGTTTTGTGCTGCAATGAAAGAATACCTGAGATTGAGTAATTTATTTCATTTATTTATTTATTTTTGAATTTTGCTTTCAACTGGCTTTCTATTGTCTTAGTTTGAAGTTGTTTTTTTTTAAATTTTCTTTTCTTTTTTTTCTTTTCTTCCTTTAGTTATTCTCTTTCCCTTAGCCTCCCAAGTAGCTGGGACTACAGGTGCCTGCCACAACACCTGGCTTTTTTGGGTAGAGACAGGGTCTCACTCTGGCTCACTCCAGCTCAGGATGGTCTCGAACCTCTGAGCTCAGGCAATTCACCTGTCTCTGCCTCCCAGAGTGCTAGGATTACAGGCATGAGCCACCAGACTAATTTATAAAGAACAGAAATGTCTTCTCACAGTTCTGGAGGCTGGAAGTCCAAAGCCAAGGCTGTAGCAGGTTTGGTTATCTGGATCATCCTCCAGAGGGAGGAATGCCACGTTGTCCCTCGGTGGCAGGTTGGAGGGTAGGTGAATCTAGTGCTGCGTGCAGCCTTGATCTCATTCTTAACAAGGAAGGAATCCTTTTGGCTCAATCACTTCTTAAAGTCCCCACCTCTCAATACCACTACACTGACATTACCCAAACTTTGGAGGTGTTAAGGGCCCATCTTAAACGTACCCTGTGCCATGGAGTATTCAGCCAGAGCCAGTGCAGGCAGGGTAGGGAGGAGCGGTGCCTGGCTGGGGAGGCACAGGACACTCCAGCAAGACCCAGCACTCTGAACCTTAAAGGATTTACCTGGCAGGGCCTCCTGATGTTAGTCTTGCAGGCTCAGAGCCAGATGTGTCAACTTGCCGAGATGAGATGTAGCCATCTCTCAGGGAGGGTCCACACTGACCAAGTAGCCACGACTGAAGTGTAAAACATCAAAGTATCAATTTATAATGTGAAATGAAGTGAATTTCTGCAAATCTGCATCTATAGATGCAAATAGAGCATTTTCCTTTCTAGGAAATAGAAATTTGTTTGGAAAATATGGAATTGGAACATGGGGATTGGGCCACTGACATCAGAATTTTGTAGCTGATACATTCAACTCCTGGATGGAGGAGTCACCAACCAGACAGGTACCCTAGGTGCTGCTGACCAAGCTCCCTGGACTATATGGGAGGGAACTTGCCAGCTCTGGCCTCTGTGGTTCTCCTTTCCTGTTCCCCATTTTGAATAAGCATTAGCTCTTCTGATGAGCCCTTTTAAAGGGTGTGTGAATAAATGCAATCAAAATAGAAAAAGCTCTCATTCTGTCACATCAGGGTTTCTTTTTATTGCAAATAAATGAAATTTAGGTTGACTTAAGCAAAAATTAACTTATTGGAGTTATATGTGGGTGACTAGATTAGGGTTTTCAAGAGAAAAAGACCGCAAAGCTGGAGGGGTAGAGATTTTAATGAATTATCTTAGCAAGTGTGGGGGCTGGCAAGTCTGATGATTATAAGGCAGGCTGGCAGCTGTAGACTCAGGCAGGACTTCTGCTTCACCGTCTTAAGACCCCTTCCTTCAGGCTCGGCACCTGGAACTCAGTGACTAGGGCACCAGCCACATACACTGGAGTTGGTAGGTTCAAATTCAGCCCAGGGCAATGACAACTACAACCAAAAAATAGCCAGGTGTTGTGGCGGACACCTGTAGTACCAGCTACTTGGGAAGCTGAGGCAGAATATTCACTTAAGCCCAAGAGTTTGAGGTTGCTGTGAGCTGTGATGCCACAGCACTCTACTGAGGGCAACATAATGAGACTCTGTCTCAAAAAAATAAATAAAATAAAGAATCTTTCCTTCAATTTATCTTTCTTTTCTCACGTTGTATGTTCTGGAGGCTGGAAGTCTGAAATAAAAGTGCCAGCAGGCTTGGCTCCTTCTGAGGGCTGTGGGGGAAGGATCTGTCCCCTGCCTTTCTCTGGATTTCAGATGGCTGTCTTCATGCTACCAACCATTTTCCCTGAATCCAAATTTCCCCTTTTTATAAGAACACCAATTGTACTGGATTAGGAGCCCACTCTTCCATTTTTTTTCTTTTTCTTAATTTTTTTTCTTTTTTGATTTTCTTTCTTTTTTTTTCTTTTATTATACTCTACTCTTGAGTAATTACATCTGCAATGATCTTGTTTCCAGATAAGGCCACATTCTGAGGTCCTGGGATTAGAACTTCAACAAACGAATTTGGGGGAACTGACTTAGTCTGCTCAGGCCACCATAACAAGATACCATAAATTGGGTAGCTTATAGACAACAGAAATTTATGTCTCCCAGTTCTGGAGGATGGGAAGTCCAAGATCAAGGTATCTCAAAAATTCTGAGTCTGGTAGGGGCCCACTTTCTGGCCTGTCGATGACACCTTCTCACTGTGTCTGCGCTTGGTAGAAGAGGGTGAATGGCCTCTTGGCCTCTTTTATGAGGGCACTAATTCCATTCATGGGGGCACCACCCCCATGACCTAATCACTTCCCAAAGACCTCACCTCCTAATAACATTATATTGAGGGGTAGGATTCCAACATATGGGAAGGAGGATATAGACATTGGGAGGAGGATATAGACATTCAGACCATAGCAAGACACAATTCAAACTGTACTGGGACATGATTCAAACCATAACAGAGGCTGAATTTAGAGGACAGTGGAAAACCAAGCTCATGCACGGCTAACAGCCAGGACAGTTAGAGGCCTGGAATGGGAATCACAATGTCTGAGTCAGAGCCCCAGGAAACAGCTGCCTCAACCTCTCAGGTCATTCCAATTTTATACACTGGGATACTGTTAGGAAGAGGAAATGGAGGCCAGGTAGCAAATGTGCCTGGCCCTGTCTATCAAGTGACTGTCACACCTCTACAGGGATGCCTCAGTGTTGATTGCCTGGCCTACTCTCAGAGAGGTTTCACTGATGAAGATGCTGAGGTGCACAGGTGTTGGAACTGCTGCCTGAGGCCTGGCCAGGAAGCCCCAGTGTGCCTGATGTCCACCCGTCAGGTCCTGAGCACACACCAACCCTCTTTCATGCGGCACCATTGGGCCAGGTGTGCTCTAAAGGTCTCTGGTCTGAATGTCTGCACTCGCAGTGTGTGCAGAGAAAGCACCTGGCACGGCCTCCAGAGCAGCTTCTCCACCTCTCCCCTCTTCTCCCCAGTTCCCTGTAAGAAGCTGAGGCAGCTCCCTTTCCTGGCTTTGGGGGAGAACTGAGGTGAGATTTCCGGTAGATCAGGGAGGAGGAGAATGGGCCAGGCTGTGTGGCTTCTCTGCCAGGCTCTGGGGGACCTGAGAGCATCCTCCCCTGGGGACAATGGGTCCTCCACCTGCTGGCCTGGGCCAGGCCTCTCAGACAGGTCAGCATCCTGCACTGCCCAGGCCCAAGTCCTCTCTGCAAGGGAGAAATGCAGAACTTTGCTGAACTGCTGGCCTCCCAATGTCCAACCCAGTGTCTGACTAGCCAAGGGGCCTGGGACATCTCTGTGATGCTAGAGCTGTAGGGAAGCTTAGCTTGGGAAACCAGACTCCCTGCTCTCTCGATGGTTCTCTACTTGGGATATGGGGGGTGGAGGGTACTTAAGAGTCCAGGAATTTTTTAGAAAGACTTTGTTTTGAAGAAAAAAAAAGTGCAGTGGTGCAATCATAGGTTTTTTGTTTTGTTTTGTTTTTGAGACAGAGCCTCAAGCTGTCACCTTGGGTAGAGTGCCCGTGGCATCACAACTCACAGCAACCTCCAAATTCTGGGCTCAAGCGATTCTCCTGCCTCAGCCTCCTAAATGTGTCTAATCACCATGCCTGCCTAATTTTTCTTTCCTTTTTTTTTTTCTTTTTTTTTTTTAGTAGAGATGGGGTCTCACTCTTGCTCAGGCTGGTCCTGAACTTGTGACTTCAAGAGATCCTACAGCTTTGAGCTCACAAAGTGCTAGGATTACAGACATGAGGCACCATCCCTGTTCTTTAAAACATTTTTATAGAGACAGAGTCTTGCTATGATGCCCAGGCTGGACTCAAACTCCTGGTCTCAAGCAATCTTCCTACCTTGGACTAGATGCTAGGACTACAAGTGTGAGCCACCTCACACAGCCTAGAAAGATGTTTAACTGGGAGTGTATAAACCAAGAAAAGAATCTAAAAAGGACCTATTTGCATATTCTGATTATTTTGACAAATCCCTTATTACTGGAACTGCTGTGGGCTCTCTGGGCCCTGAGCTGCTCTGAGGCTGTAACTGTGAGGAGCTGTCTAACTACTGCAGACTGCTGAGAGAAGGGTGAGAGAGGCCTGGGGAAGCCATGGCTGTGGGAAGGCCAGCTGGGAGGGAGCCGGAGGCCACAGTCTGGGGTAGATGGGGGGAGGAGGAGCAGTGGGTTCCAGACAGCCTCTGGCAGCTCCTGCAACACAGCCCTGTGACTCATGTCCCATCTTGGCTCAGTGAATGGAGCCCCAGGCCATGGGCAGGATTTTCTAGGCTGTGCAGCAGAATTATCCATCCCAATGGAATCTAGTGTGTTGAGGTCAGGGGTAGGGAGGGGCAACCAAACTAGGGAGGCTCTGGGTCACCCCAGGGCAGCAGGAGAGCTGGCACCTAGGACTGAGCAGGGAGCAGGACTCTAGTGGGAGGTGGACCCTGCTGGCCCCTACAGATGCCACCATTTCTCCTGGGCTGAGCTTCTCTGAGACGCAAGCTGCAAGAGTGATGAAGAAACTGGCCTCAAACATACACAGCACCCTCTGTCTCAGACACGCACATGCTCCAGCACTAAATGCCTCCCTGGGGTGCTGGCCCGCAGAGGGGCACCTGTCATGGGGCTCTAAAGCCACTGCCTCAAGGAGGGATCTGGGCTACAGCCACGCAGTCACTAGGAAGCCCACAGCGGCCTCTGAGCCTGTGTAGAGTTGGGCTCCCCAGGGCGGGTAGAGTTTGAGTCTCTGTTGGTCATGAATTCTGTTTGGGCCTCTGAAAACCCATGCTTTGCCCTGCCTGGAGGTGTTGACCTGATGGCCAGGAAATCTAGGGCAGCAGCAGGCAAGTCTCTGCAGGTGGGACCCAGTGCCTGTCTGTCAGATTGTCACTGAGCCTTGAGATTAGCTGGAGGCTGAGGACTCCCTGCTAAGACACATCCCCCTTTCCTAAGCCTGCCCGGAAACTTTTTCCTTGGAGGGAGCATGGCATGTGTGGGCTGGGAGCTCTGGAGTCCGGGATCCCGCACCGCTGTCCAACTAGGGGTTGTGTGTCGCACTCAGTTCCCTGGGGTCTGGATTTTTCATCTCAGGGGTCCTTCCTTCCCTGATTCTTCGGCCAGTGACCTCTCTGAAGCTGACTGGGCAGTCTCCAGTCAACTTATGATCTTCTGGGGAATCCAAGCACAAGCTTCCTGTTCAAAATCTACCTCCTCCCAGAAGCTCAGGCCCAGCACAGGAAGGGGATAATGTCGTCTTTGTTGGGTGGGCAGTGAGTCAATCCTCAAGTTAGGAGAATCCGGACCCCTCACTCCCAGAAAACTTAGACCAAGAGTCCCCGTGGGTCCCTGCTAGTGAAGCATCTGAAGGGGACAAGAAGTTTCAAAAGTAGACACACCCTCAGGAGACTCCATTTGGGGTGAGGGTCCTAGACACCTAAGAGGTTTCCAGGTGCTACTGGCAATGGGTAGAAGTCCCTTTGCTACAAGTGCCCTGAAGCCAAGCGCTCTTTTCTAATTTTGTCCATCCATTCATTCCTGCCTGCCTCAGCTGATCCGTGTGTGCCTCCTAGCACAGTGGCCGCAGCCCCGCAGCTAGAGCAGAAGGCCGGAGGAGGAGGCGCAGCCCACACCAAGGGGGCCCTGATACTTCCTCCGCCACTGGGAACAGAGAAGTGCAGACGTGCATAGAGTTCCAAGCTCCAAGAAAGGGAAAAGAGCCAGGGAAATTCACAAATCTGGGTATTGGCATCATTTTCCCATCGTACAAATGAGGAAAAGAAGCCTTAGAGCCAAGAGGGGTCTGGCCCAAGGTAGCACAAAGTCAAAATTGAACACAGCTCAACAAGGAAAGTAAAGAGGAAAAGGAAAAGAGATGGAGGAGAAGGAAGAGAAAAGGCGGGCGCAGGAGCTCTGGCGGGGTGCAGAGATTGCTTCAAGATCCGATTCTGTTCTCTTTCACTCTTTCTGCTTGGCCCCTCCCTGCCCGGCAGGCTGGGCCCCGCGGACCCACCCAGTCCCACTTACTCCTCCTGCGGCGAGGCCCTTGCTCGGCTGCTGTGCGCGCCTGCCCTCTGGTGGCAAGATCTGGAAGCGCGTTGCCATCGCGGTCCCCCCCACAAACCGCCCCCAACCTCTAATGAGAAACAATGGGTGCAAGTCAATTCAACACCCCCTTAGCTGGAGTCCTAGAGAGAAAGAAACACAGCCCTGTTTCTGAGATTGCACAGTTTAGGTGACAAAACGGACATAAGACAGACCATGACAACCCAACACTTTAAGGCAGAGACTGGGCTGGGGGAGCTCAGGTTGTCACTTAATTGGGCGATTTACAACAAACAGCCCCCAATCTGCAGGAGCCTGCCCACCAGAAGGTCTCACCACATCCAGGAGGGGGTTTCAGATGGGGGACAGCCTGTACCAACCACTCTTAGGAGTTTTGTGTTTTCAAAGAAGGGCAGAGTTCGCAGATAGTACCTTAAACTCTTTCAGGGCCTGGGACAAGAGCCCAATTAGAGGCTCACATTGTCTGTATCTAAATATCTGGAAGTCATGTATCAAGCTAACAAACTGCTAAATACCTTATGTTCCAACCTCTGTCCTTGATAAATATATCTTCATGAGGACCTGGAAGACCAGGTTCAAATTTAGAATTTTTTGGACTCCTGGGAGCGCTGCACCCATCATGACATGGGGTGAGCCAGCCCCTGCTCCCTCTTCCCTCCACTGCTAGCACCCTGAAAACACACACGTGTGCACACATGGGGGGCCCAGCCTGCCATCGGCAACAGCTGTCCCTGGGGTTTGCAAACTGGTTCAGCCCCAGGAGGACAGACCTAAAGGAAGAAGCCCTCAGAGACCTTGCACATGAGGGGGGAGAGGGGAAGGAACGTGGACTCTGAAGGGCATATCATCCCCTTGACCTCATTGAGAAGGCCCCAGCAGGAGAGGCCACATGACACTTAAACAGTGACACACTCTCCATTATAAGATACTCTCAGGGACATGGAAGTGTGAAAAAATGTACAGCTTACATTTGCTGTCGGAAGGCCTTCCTACTCTCTGACTGTGAGAACCTGCTTGTAGCTAACACTGCCCTGAATCTGTACATCAGGGTGGGTAGAGTTAATAATACTCACAACTTAAAATCTTCATGACATTAAATCTTCCAATCTACAAATATGGGATGTCTTGTCATTTATTTAGATCTTTAATTTCTTTCAGTGATGCTTTGTAATTTTCCGTGTGAAAGCCTTACACGTCTACTAGGCCTTTTTATATCTTTCCCTCTTTTGCATCTTAAAAACCTCAGTGAAGACAGCATAATGGTCATTATCTACACTTTATAGATTTAAAAAAATTGGCATTCAGAGATGTTAAGAAAGTTCAACTGGTAAGTGGCAGTGCTAGGATTTGAACCATTAGCTGCAGCCCCCGAGCAGAGCTGGGCTTGTGCTAGCCCCGCCTGAGAGACCGGGCTCAGCTCTTCACTACTTTTCTTGTCTTGCTTGAAAGGAGAAACAAGCAACACTGCCCAGATTTGAGTCCTGGCTCTGCCACCCCTTAGCTGTGTCACCCTGGACTATCTTTATGCCTCTTCTTCTTCTTTTTTTTTTTTGAGACAGAGTCTCACTTTGTTGCCCTGGGTAGAGTGCCAGTGGCGTCACAGCTCTCAGCAACCTCAAACTCTTGGGCTTAAGTGATTCTCTTGCCTCAGCCTCCCAAGTAGCTGGGACTACGGGTGCCTGCAATAATGCCAGGCTATTTTTTGGTAGTAGTTGTCATTGTTTGGCAGGCCTGGGCTGGATTCCAACCCGCCAGCTCCGGTGTATGTGGCTGGCGCCCTAGCCGCTGAGCTGCAGGAGCTGAGCCTATGCCACTTCTTTTGTACAACAATAACAGTACATGTCTCCCACGGTTAATGCAGGGTTTAAATGACAGCAGACCCAGTACCTAGTAAGCCCTATATGTGCTGTGTGTTAGGCTCAGGGGCCAGGGAGGCCACACAGACACACCCGCCCGCGGCTGGATAGGGTGAGTCCCCCGCGGGCCCCTTTGCTCTGTCCTGGGATGGCAGCTCCAGGTATTTTTAACTGTGGAGGCCCTGCCAGCCCCTGCTGTGTTTATTTTGGGCACCGATGCAGCTGTGCTGGTCTGGTGGATTGTTTTTAATGAGGAAACAGGTCCCAGTGAGGAAGGGACTAGGGAAAACCCCTGTTTTCAGTGGGTCCCTCTTTGGAAACAACTGAGCCACCCTGGGGGTGATTGAGGTGGGGCAGGATTTCCCCTCCTCTGGAGAGGCCCTCACTTCCCCCAAAGGCTGAAATCTCCTCCAGCTAGGGCCTGGCAGGCAGGGGAAGATCGGCCTTTAAGGGAATCCAAGGGCAGGGTGACTGCATCCTGGGAGGCCAGTTGTATCCTCTTGGCCCTCCCAGCTCCACCGCCTGAGAAGACACACATCCTGCCCAAGTTCCCAAGGCCTCCGTGGCCTGGGGCTCTGTTCCCTCAGGAGTTCTGCTTGGCTAGAAATCTCAGCCCCACTCTGTGCTTCGCCCATTCTTTTCCACAGTGGGGTGGGTGAGGCTGTCTTGTCCTCAGTCCCCTCCCTGGCCCCTGCCTGTCTTCTCTGATGTTCCAGTTCTGGGTCTTTCCTCTTTCCCCACCCTGCTTAGTTCAGGAACAAAAATAGCAGAGTGGCATCTTCTTATGCTGAGCAGCTCCCTCCCTCCTGGAGGCCTTGAAGCCTCCACCTGTCACCCACTTCTTGAACAAATACAGTCTTCCAAACTTCACCAAGAGGAATGCTGACCCTGGTTGGTATGATCATTTTTTTTTTCAAAATCCTTTTTACTTCATTATATAACTTTTTGAATTTAACCTTTATACATGTTTATTCCTTTGACTTCTCATCCTATTTGGGAGACTAATTATAGACAACAAAAAATAGGGTAAGAGCTCTTCTCTGCTTAAATGACCCCTTGTCCCTTCTCTCCCCATACATTCTCACAGCACAGGTCAGGTTGGAGGTTCTCCAGGGGTCTGAGGCAGGAGAGAGCGTGTCCCCGTCACCCCATAGAATACCCCCACTGCTCTCATGGCCACTGTCTGCTGCTCATCTGGAAGGGGCAGGAGAGGCCTCCAGGGACAGTGTGCTGTGGCCTCTTGGACAAAGGTAACATCTAAGGTTTCAGGGTGTAGAATCTGAGCACCAAAAAGGTCTTAGAAGGGCAGTGCCTGTGGCTCAAGGAGTAGGGCGCTGGACCCATATGCTGGAGGTGGTGGGTTCATACCCGGCCCCAGCCAAAAACTGCAAAAAAAAAAAAAAAAGGAATAAAAAAGGTCTTAGAAATGATCTCTTCCAGCATTTGATTGATGTTTTTATTGTAGTAAGTATATGTAAATAGGATCGCGCATTTTAACAGTGTTAAGTGTATCATTCAGTGGTGATGGATTTTTGTAGCTAAGGGAATATTTGTTTAAATGAAATCTGAAACAGAAACCTGATGTAAAACTAGTCAACACATTGCTGGCCTGGCAGCACTGGGGGCACCTGGAGCAAGGACCCGAAGTAGGGGTGCGGGGGGAGGAGGGAGAGAGGGTGGAGGCTATATGGCCCATCCTCCCCCTGCCCTCACCTGGTTTCCATCATGTCCTGGGCTCCCATCAGGCACTTGGCCCCCTTGGCCTCTCCCCTACAGGCCTGGTCCAGTCCCTCAATCCTTCACATCCATGGGGGATTTGGCCAGATCGCTGGTTCCCATTGGGACCCCCAGACCCCTGGGGAAAGTCACTATAGACAGTTGCTGACAGTGATTCTGGGTGATGGGCCACACAGCTCTGGCTAAGCCTGCCAGGGATGTGCTGGGTGGGGGATGTTGTTTAAGGAAACAAGAGGTGACAGCAGAAAAAAGGTCCTGCTGCCTGGAGAGCTGCTCCACAGGGACACACTTGTGAAGATGACTCTGTGACCTTGGTGGACCCCTGGTGACTAGAAGAGCCAAACACTCAAGACTTGGGAAGAGCCTGGCACGGTTACCCTGAGGAGAGCCCCCACCAGCTCCTGCATCCAGGAATACTTAGATTGAACGGGGACAAAGTGGCTCCTCTGAACACCCATGAAACATTAAGACCTTGCCTGTGCCCATTTCATCCAATTTCTCATGAGCGAAATACAGGTGAATACTGATATTTTGACCTCCTCCCGTGAATTGTGAATTTTTTTTTTTTTTGCAGTTTTTGCCGGGGGCCAGGTTTGAACCCATCACCTGCCGTATATGGGGCCGGTGCCCTACTCCTTGAGCCACAGACGCCGCCCTGTGAATGTTCTTAATAGTGTCTAGAACAGTGAATCCTTTCCAGAAGACTTTCAATTTACTCTTCCCAGATCCATCAAAGGAATCCCTGTCTATGATAACTATAGTTATAAAATGTATATTTTAAATGATATGACCTGAAAAATCAAATTTAGTTTGGCACAGTGGCTCATGCCTATAATCCTTGCACTTTGGTGGGAGGCTGAAGAGGGAGGATCACATTAGGGTAGGAATTCAAGCCCAGCCTGGACAATATAGTGAGACCCTGTCTTTAGAAAACCATTTTTTTTAATTAGCTGGGCACAGTGGCATGCACCTGTAGTCCTAGCTACTAGGGAGGCTGAGGCAGGAAGATCACCTGAGGTCAGGAGGTGGAGGTTGCTGTGAGCTGCGATGGTGCCGCTGTACTCCAGTCTATGTGACAAAGGGAGACCCTGTATCAAAAAGAAAAAAAAAAGTCGATGAGAAGTGATATTTTAAGGTTTCTTACAAGTAGGTCTCAGCATTGGACTTCAAATACCAGCAAACTACGCCACAAACAGAAATGCTGCCATCCAGGCCCGGTTAATCCATTTATAGAGCACGAGCAGAGCGGATTTGCCATAGTTCTTAGGGCCCTACGAGTTTTGGAATGGTAGATGAGCACTGGGTTCAAACTAAAATCACTAGCTGCCCTCACCCCTAACAAGAGAGTCAGCCAGTCCTCTGAAGCTTTGAGGCGGGCTTTGTCCTCGCCTCACTAGCTAGGCATCTTCTCCTAAAATCTACCCTCAAATCTTGTTATTCAGCACAGCTGCCTTTATCAGCGACATCAGTGAGACCTTCTGGGTAACTTGCAGCTTCTCCATCAGCACTGGCTGCTTCACCTTGCACGTTTTTGTCATGGAAATGGCTAAAACCTCTTGAACTAACCTCTGTTAGCCTCAAACTTCATAGAATTGAGGAAAGTTGGGGTCTTGCTCAGGATTAGGTTTTGGCTGCAGGGAACGTGTGGCTGGTTTGATCTTCTATCCAGAGCACTCAGACTTTCTCCACATCAGCAGTGAGCCTGTTTGGCTTTCTAGTCATCCACGGGTTCACTGGCGTCGCACTCTGAGTTTCCTTCAAGAACTCCTTCTTTGCATTCACAACGTGGCTGTTTGGAGCACGAGCTAGGCCCAGCTTTCGGTCGGCCTCAGCTTTTGACGTGTCTTCCTCATTAAGCTTAATTGTGTCCGGCCTTTGATATAAAGTGAGCGGCTGCAGCTCTTCCTTCCACTTGAACCCTCAGAGGCAGTGTAGGGTTATTAATTGGCCTAATTTTGGTAGTTTTGTGTCTCAGGGAATAAGGAGGCTCACGGAGGGAGAGATGGGGGAACAGCTGGCAGGTGGGGCAATTAGAAGACACACAGCATTTCTCAATTAGGTTTGCCATCTTATGTGGGCACAGCCTGTGGTGCCCCAAAACATTAAAGATCACTGACCCCAGATCACCATAACAAACATTATAATAGTGAAAAAGCTTAAAATATTCCAGGAATTATCAAAATGTGTCACACACAGGAGCAGCTACTGGAAAAATGATGCCCAAGGTCTTGTTTGATGATGGGTTGCCATGAACCTTCAATTTGTAAAAAACATGATGTCTGCTAAGTGCAGTGAAGCGGAGGGCCATAAAACGAGATACGATGGTGGTGCCAATCAGATGTGAGAACCCAGGTTTCCGAGTTTCCAGTCCAGCAAGGGGGGCTTTGAGCTGTGAGTTTCCTGGGAAGAAGAATAGTTTCTTGGCTCCCACCTGTGATTCTAAAAAAATGTAATCAGCTTCCTGGTGATTTCCAAGGTAACAAGAGCCAGCTGTTTCTACCTGCTTGCGCCACAGCCGCTGGTTGTTACCATGGCAACAGCAGTCAACAGGAATATGGCCTCCCTCCGACATGTCACATCCTTTCCTGCTAAAAATCTGTGTGTCTGTGTGAAAGATAAAGCAATGCAGACCTCTGTCCTGGGCCAATGTGGGGTGCTCCCTTCCGCTAAGAACTGCTTATTTATAACCCAAAGGAAATTTTCCCTCAAAACAGGATTTCCGTGCTTTCCTGGCTAATTTTCTTTTTATATTTATTTAATTAATTTATTTATTTTTTATTTTTTGCAGTTTTTGGCTGGGGCTGGGTTTGAACCCTCCACATCCATATATGGGGTTGGCGCCCTTCTCCTTTGAGCCACAGGCACTGCCCTCTTTTTATATTTTATAAGGACTTAATGGAGAAGGTTTCATCATTTGAAGACATTGCATTTTTTTTTAACACATCATTATTAGCCTGAGGTCTTAAAATTGGGATGTTACAGGTTCAGCAGAAAGTCCACTCCACCTCATTATACAGATGAGGAGATGAAAGCCCCCAGAAAATTCTGACTTGCCCGAAGTTCATGTGCTTTGATGTCCTGGTTGCCTTTCAGAGGACAGCGTCACTGCAGGTTTGCCCTGCTGACCACCATCCCAAAGGACAGGTACAGACTCTTTCATGGGCTTTATCAGTGATGGAGGCACCTTCTGGGTGGCCTGAGTCATCTCCTGGGAACCCCATTTTCCTGACTGCCATCACTCCCTCTCCACATCTCCTAGCCGGCTCCTTGGTGTTGGAAATCTGGAGTCTACTGGGTGCAGGAAGGGGCCCAAACTGAGTGAAACGGCTGGGTGGGGAGCTGTCTCCTCTGGCCACTGGGACCCTGTCCCTTCTCAGCCTGTGCAGCGCTTGAGGCTGGAGATCTGACATCCATTTTCTCTTTGCCCGGTTGGGTCCAAGGTTCTTCCTTCTCACGGGAGCCCTCTTCCACCTCCGCATGGGCACCCTGAGGCCTTCCCACCCATCCATGGCCTGGTCCACCTGCAGGCAGCCTCTGTTACCAGGCAAGCAGTCCCTGCCCCTCACAACCTCCTAATTCCAGGTAATGTTTGCAGAAACATTTGGAAACCTCTAAAAACTCTCTTTGCTCTAAAAAGTGAGCTTCGAGTCTCAAAGTCAACACTTTTTCTTTGTACTGGTTAGAAACTCCCTCTCCTTGCCTGAGGCCATAAACCTCACTGCTCACTTTGGAGGTGGGAGGCTAGAAGGAAACTGATCTGAAGGCAAAATGAAAATTCGTCCTCGGTATATTGGGAAATGTCCTCGGTATATTGCGTCCATTCATGTGTAGACAGACAAAACCACGCAAGCCAAACAAAACAGTCTGCAGGCAAATGCGACTGGGGTGGGGGTTACCCGGGCCACAGCCGCTGGGGGCCGCTGAAGATACTTTGAGCTCCTCGCTCAATCCTGCCCCAGCCTTGACTAGGGCTCCATGTCCCCATCTAGATAAGAGAGGGCTGCATCAGGGACTTCTGAAGTCCCTGTGGGTTGGTCTTTCCTGCCTTCTCAGCCTAGGACCCTGGGGAGAAGGCTCTTATGCCAGGTTGTTGTAAGGCCCACTCAGGAAGCGTCTGGGTCACTGGGTTCCTTCCAGACCTTGAATGGCCTGTCCACCCTGCTACCTCCTGGGGCCTCCATGTTCACAGGGGTGTCCCTGCAAGTGGAGGTTGCTTCTGGGGTAGCTGCAGGATTGGGGAAGGCAGTGTAGGTCTCCACACAGAAGATGTGGTGAGAGACAGCTGGTTATGAGAGGTGGGGGGTGATCCCATGTCCATCCGCTCATTCATTCAGCCCTGAGCACGTCTGCAGAGAGCACAGCACTGGGTGCTTTCTAGGCATGTACCTGCTCGGGGGTTCCTGTTCATCTGTCCACTAGCGTGTTAACTCTTATAGACTTGGTCTTATTCATCCCTGCATCCCAACTGCCTATAATCGGGCCTGGCATTTTTTTATGAATGCCACGCGTTATACATATTTAGGCCTGGAACATAATAGATGCCCAAAGTCTTTCTTTCGCATGTGAATTTAACCCTCTCCCCTTGACACGCTGGGAATGAGGTACGGTTAGCCTAGATGAGGAAACAGGCTTGGAGTGGCTGAGTGCTGATCCACAGCTTCACCAGCAGTAAGCGGCACCGTGGGAGGGGAAGCCAGGATTGCAGAGCCAGGTCTAGCCCTCCTTACCCATCCATGCTCCACGGCAGGCCAGGAGGACAGACTCAGCTGCCAGTGGAGGTGGGTTCCACTTCCCCAGACAGGGAGTAGGTGAGCACAGCCAGGATGAGGAGACCTCCCTGGCCAAGGCCTGGGGAACAGGATGGTATACAATGCAAGATTTAACCAAGCCCTCCACGCTCCCCAGGGACCAGGGGCAGTCCTCAGTCGCTGTTTTTATGAGCACACAGTCTGACTTGTCCTTGTCAGAGCAACTGGCAGCAAGGTATGTCCCCAGACCCCTCTGGCTTAGAGGTTATTGTGCAAAACAGACTCCATCCCCTGCAGGCCAGGCCTGGAAGGTGACTTGCTATGTGGCCTGAGCAAGCAACTTCCCTCTTCCCTCCCTAAGCTCAGAGTCCCTGTGGATGATAATCAGGACGGTTTCTGCAGCCCTTTGTCACCATGAGACTCCAGTAGCCTCACCCAAAGCTGTGAAAGGCATTTCACTGTGCACAAGACAGTTTTCAACCCAGACACCTCCTCAAATCATCTCAATGAAAGGGGCTGGGTGAGGTCAGAGGTCTGTTTCATCTCAGAAGAGAAAGAAGGCTTGAGGGGAAACTGGCCCAAAGCTGCTGAGTTGGTCAACAGCAAGACCCTATCTGGAACCTCAGCGACAGGCCCTGATCTGCTCAGGTCCCCACCTGGGGGTCCCTATCCCAGCTCACATCTCCTGCCACCCTCAGCCCAGGGACTTATCCTGACCAAGAGAGGAAAAGGCAAAGGTCATCCCCAAATTACGTTGGAAAACATTTCCCTCATCCTCTTATCTGAACCCCACTTTTCTGTCTGGGCTGACCCTCTCTGCATGTGGCCTAAAGGTTTCTAGATAAAAGTGACTTATCACTGGGGCCAGCTTTTAGTCCTCAGCTGCCTGAGGACCAGAGAGGTGAGAGATACCTAGGGAGCTCCAGGCAGCAGGATGGTCCTTAGGGACTGGAATTGCAAACACTGTCCCTCAGTTCAGGATCAGGCAGTTAGGAAAACATTCTCCTGGGGAAGTGAGGAGGGCTCTGCACATAAGCTCTTTCCTTCCCACTCCCAGCAATCCTCACTCTTTCTGTCAAAGTTGGAATCCTAGGCAGCTCTCTGGAGGCCAGACCAGTGACCTGGGGTAGCATCTATAGGTAGAGAAGGGTGACCACAACTTTGCCTCCTGGAGAATGACCTCTAAGTCTCTGTTATGGGTTGAATTGTGTCCCCTCCAAAATTCCTAGGTTGATGTTCTAACCCCTAGTACCTCAGACTGTGACCTGATTTGGAAATAGGATCACTACAGATGTGAGCAGTTAAGATCAGTTCATACTGGAGTAGGGACGGCCCTAACCCAACATTTCCGGTGTCCTTATAAAATGAGTAAATTTGGGCACAAGCACACGAGGAGAAAGCAAGATGAACACGAAGGCAGGGATGGGGGGTGATGCCTCTGAAAGCCAATAAATGCCAACCCCCAGGAAACCCCCAGGAGCTGTGAAAGGGGCTGGGACTCATTCTCCCTCATGGCCTAGGGAGGAGCCCACACTGCCACGCCTCGGTCTCAGACTTCCAGAATCCTGAGACACTCACTTGTGGCTTACACCATCCAGTTGGGGCTGCTTTGTTATGGCAACCCCCATGGAAGCCAAAGGATTGGCTCCAGAATGTTGGGCAAGTTACCCCACTTTCCTAGGCTCCCTTGCCTGTAAAGGGGGCAATGACTCCTAGATCTATCCAGATAGGATGAGATGAAGGAGGCAGGAGAGAGGGGAGAGGTATGGGACTTTGGGGGAGGGTAGCACAGACCCAGGTTGTGCCCTGGTTCTGCCACTTCCTGGCTCAGTGGCCCAGTTGCTTATTAATGATATCATATTTACCTCCAGATAATTTGGGGTTGGGAGGGTTAATCTGACAGAAAGCACTTAGGAAACTGCGAGCTCTCCTGAGGTTGGCAGCCTTTCTATTCACGACACCTCCTTGCAGACTGTTCCAGCCTAAGGAATGGAGGTCATGACTGCAGGAGTTGGAGGAGGGTTTGGGCCTGATGGCTGACCTTCTCCAGTGGAGATGCAAATACAAAGATGGGGCTCTGGGGAGGGCAGAAGGTCAGGAGAAGTGGACGGGGCCTGGATTGGGGTGTGTTCTGATTTGGGAGCAAGACCTCGAGTTGCCGTGGGATCACCTTGTTTGGTGAGGTCTAAGCTGGGGAACTCCAGGGATGACAGCAATGGCTGGGGCCTCCTCATGAGTCTTTCTGGGGCTGGCTCGAGCTGTGGAATGGGATCTTCTTCTGACAACTCCTTGGCCATGCTGTTGGAGAAGAAGCTGGTCTGAGATTGTGGCCTGGTAGGATAACCAGGTGGGGGCTCTGCAGAGCAAGGCCGGAAGAGGGGCACCCTGTCTGGCCAAGTTTAAGGAACCATCCAGATTAGCAAGGCCACAAGATCACCCCATGGCAAAGAGTAGGCTGGTGTACTTGGCTTTCCCTCACCCGCGCTTTCCTCTTATGTCTCTTAGAAATTTGGTTCTCCTCTCTTTCTCCCATCCCCTGAGGAGGGAAACTTCCCTAGGTTTGGGGCTTACTATGTGTCAGGTCTGGGGCAGAGACAGGACCCCGCAGACCCTGACTTGCTCAATTCCCTCAACACCTCTAAGAGGGGGTGTCATGTCCCCAGTGTGCCCCAGAGGGAAGGTAGGCTGCTGGATGTGGGGGGCTTTCTGGGTTGTGTGCCAACTACAGTCTGAGGACCAGGTGGGGACTGACCTAAGGGACAGGAGGAGGGGGCATCAGAGGACCAGAGGGCAGAGCTCGTAGCTGCTGCTACAGACATCAGAGACCCTTGCTCTGGCCTCTGCTCCCACTTGCCACTTTAAAAAGAAATCTAGAATGAAAAGGAGAAAGTTTCTATTTTTGATGAGACACCAATGAAATGGAGGCTTTTAAATGATTAAAATCCAGAAATAAATTATTTATTCAGGTCAGACATAAAATTGCCTTTCGTTTTATGGCTATTAACCCACCATTGCCCTGCCACTCACTTCCTTGCTCCATGGCAAGTCTCTAGTCTCTCTGGACCTCAGTTTTCTCATCTATAAAATGGGTGGGAGGCCAGGCAGGGGGTTACATTACATGGTCCCTAAGGGCTTTCACATCTGGGGGAGCCCAAAGACACAGCCAAAGGCGGCCTCCTCCAGGCAGCCTTCCTAACTCCCTCGTTTGCTTACACAGCCTCCCACCTCCCTGTCATAGCTCTAACCTGCTCCAAATTCTCATGTTTACACACCTGTCTCCCCACCAGACTAGGACCCCCTTGAGTTCCACTACCAAGTTAGATGAATTTCTGCATCCCTAGCATCCTACACAGCGCCTGGCAGGGGGCCTCAGTGTTTGTTGAGTGAATGAGTATTTGGACAAATGTGGCTCCCTCTCCCTGTGGGGCTGGGAGGGCTATATGCTGCCTCATCCTAAGTTTAGGCAGCCATATGTCCCTAGGATTTCTGAGATTGTTTTCCCACTGAGGACTCAACTTGGGAGGAAAGATACTGGGTTGCCATGGGAACAGGTTTTTTTTTTTTTTCCCTGCCAGAGCAAACATTTCCACAGCAACCTGGAGAGATGCTGGTCTGGGCGGTGGGTGCTGCCTCCTCCTCCCACACCTCTCCCACGGCCTCTGAGCCCAGAGTAGGCTCTTCTTGCCGGGTTTCTGGAAATATATCTATTTAAAGCAGTGCCTAAGGCCTGAGCTGGCCACAGGCTCACTCAGCCCTGGTGGGGCAAGGGCACCCTCTCTGGTGCAGCTTTCTAGGTGTCTGTTCATAGCCTGGGCTGTCAGCACTGGGGGAGTCAAACCCAGAGAGGGACAGCCACAAAGTGCCCACTCCCTGCCCAGGCTGGCTTCCTCTCATCTGCCATCGCCCTAGCAGCCCCAAGCAACGGCTCCTTCCTTCTCTCCTTCCTCATTCACAGGGCCAAAGGGTGGGAGGGTAGGAGGGTCCCCAAGGGCCACTTGGAGAAGCTGGAGAGGGGCGGGGTTTCTCTGTAGAAGGGCAAGCTCTCAGTCCTTGGACCCTGCCAATCTTGGGTTCCACCTGAGCCCGTCTGGGCCCTGGGCTGAGAGACTCTAGAGAAAAAAGCTCAGAGAGGCCCCTTGGCTTTTCCCAAGACACACAGCTGAGGAGTAGAAGGGTGAGGATTCCAGCCCCAGTTTCTCTGGTGACAAGGCCCAGCCTCTGCCACCATCTTGCCAAGCTAGACCTCACCTTCCACTGCTTGGAAATGGGAGACAAATGGCCCCTTCAGAAGCATGGCCAGAGCATTTGGGTTTGCAGAGCACCACATGGCCATGAGGGGGCTGAGGGTCCAGCCTAGGGCCACATTGTCCATGTGTGGACGGCAGAGCTCACTCAACCTTCAGACCATCAGATGGGGAAACAGCATTCAGAGAGGCTCTATGGCCTCCCCCAGCACGGGAAGCCGATGTCAGCTTTGTCAGGGTCTGTGGCGCTATGCTATCTGTCCATGTCCCTGGATTTAAGGCATTCACTGTCCTGTTGAGAGGGTTGAGGAGGGAATGGGGCAGGTGGAGAGCTGAGTGGCTGGAGAGGCCAAGAGCAGGGGACAGCCCCCAGCATGGGGTGGGCTCTTTCTGGAGGCAATGGACACAGGGAAGGGGGGGGCAGTCGAGCTCAGTGACCCAAAGCAGGGACTCTTCAGCCAGCCAGAGTTGAATCCTAGCCCCCTCACTACCACCCAGGGGTGAGTTTGCACTTGTGACGTTTTCCCTTTTTCTAAGCCTTAGTTTTCTCACCTGTAAAATGGAGCAAACATGAGCTGACTCCTTCTCCTTTGTCCTGAGGACGATGGGCCAGGCTGCATTTGGGCGAGGCTCAGAAGGTCGTCATTTTCCTCAGGGTTTTGAATCCCACATCACAGGGATGCTTCTGCATGTGCCAGTTTGCAGCTCTGGGCTTGTGCTTGGCAGGCGCGCACAGAAGCTGTTTGGACAGCTGAGTATTGTGCCCATCTGAGCCATCTTCACACACTCTTCTGTCACCTGCTCATGGTGAGCTCAGAGAGGACAGGGGTGCTGCCTTGTTCTCTTCCCACTCCGCAGAGTCCCATAGCGTGCCGGCACGGGGGAGGCTTTCCGTCCATGTCTGTCAAGTTGAACATACCAAGGGCCCCTTTCTCTTCCCGGAAGCTCTGGAGCTGAGTAGGGAGGCCAGCACTCTTCATCCCAGTCACAGTTGTGAAGAAACATGTGGCAGGTGGCTCCAGGTGGCTCACAGGCCCAGAGCTGGTCGGCAGGACCTGGCATCCTGATCTGTGATTCCCACTCCCAGAGACTATGAGGAAGGGGGGAGCAGAAAAGGTAAGAACGAGAGGCGGGGAGAACCAGACACTCACTACATTGCTGTTGGCCCAGAACTAGCTATTAACTTTAGTATACAAACCTCTCTTGGCCCTCTCTGCTGGGCTTTGCACCATCAGCCAAAACCACAGCTCATGACCTGGTGCCCAGGCCTGTGACAGCTGGTCCTATCATCCCAGAGTGCCTTGATCCCGACCCCAGATGCCCACTTCTCAGCCTAGAGCCTCCACCCTCTTCCTGAGATCTGTGGGTCTGTGGGGCCTGCTCACTGGCACCGAGCCTGCCTCCCCCCGCTGTGTCCCCCCTCTCATCTCCATGGCAACACCCACCCACCCCCACACAAGACCACTGTGCTCAGCTCATCCCAGGCCTGTCCGCCACTCTCTGGCTTCCCATGTGAGTGAGGGGACACCCACACACCTGCTCAGGTGACCAGTGTACATTCATGGACCTGCCCCCCCCAGAAGCCAGAGTGACAGTGTGTGGGTGTGCACAGGTGTGTGCGCGTATGTGTGGGCGCAGGTGTTGAAGCTTTAACACCTCCTCCAAGTCCCTGAGCGTCTGTGAGGGTCGTGGGGTTGGAGGGGCCCCCAGCAATGATTAAATGTGTGTCATGCTGTGTGTCCCCTGTGTGGGTTTGTATTTATTGGTGTGCCTGTGCCTCTTGGGATTTGTGATCCAGTTTTCACGAGTGGCACAGAGACAGTACACCTCCTGCGTTTTCCACAGAGGCAAGGATGGCAGCTCCTCTTCTCTCACTTCCCGGAACAGTTAAGTGCCCAGCTGGAGTCCATTCTCCTAGGTAGTCCAGGAGGACTGAAGGGGACCAATCGTGAGCCTTTGCCGAGTCCTCCCCCAGGGCCTACAGTCAACCCAAGGACAGGATGAGCTCTGGCCTTTAAAATCTACAGCATCTTCTGGGCATCACCTGATTGCATGTCCTAACCAAAGAATAGGAGCTACAGAAAGGGCCGTGACAAAACATCGGGACAAGGTAGTTTGCTCTTGGTTCTACGGAGAGCTGGCCATGTGACCCAGCATGGGACAGTTTCCCTGTCTATTAATGATTCCTTGTAGACTTTCCAGCTTTTAGTGTAGAATTCCATCTAAGAGCAGTTGGCTAAACACTTCTGACACACAGCATTTCCTCTCATCTTCATGACAGCCTTGTGGGTTGTATGTCACTGTCCCCAGCTGAAGGAGGAAACTAGACTGCAGAGGAGGAAAGTCACAGGGTGCTGTGGAACCAGGATTCAGTCCCAAAGCCTTTGCTCTCCCACCTGCTCCCAGGCTGGGCCCTCTGTGCTGCCTGCGTCTGTCCAGTCAAGCCCTCCCCACTCCCTCAACCACCAGGGCCAGGTGCTGGGGCCAGGAAGGGATGACCAGTGACAGAGGGCACCAGCCATCTCTGCTGGGAGGCCCCCTCCTTGCCCTTTACTGTTAACAGTGCCATAGATCAAAGTGACCAAAAGGAAAGAGAAAAGGCAGAGCTATCCAACTGCCCCAGGCTGGTGAGTAATTATGCATCGAGTGCTGAGATCGAGGACTACATCAGGGAGCAGGCAAGGCTCCGGCTCGAGGGGCAGCATGGGAATGAGAGGCCTCAAAGCTGCATTCAAGGAGGAGGGAAGGGGTAGGGGGCCTGGCTGGACAGATGCAGACCAGATCTTAGAGCCCAGCTGTCTTACACAAGGAGTTCCAGGCACACGTGTTCATGCACGTGCGCACATAAAGGGGATCAGTGTAGCCCACCTTGCTGACAAATGCCTTCCACGATGGCAGAACTGCTTGAGAGCTCTGGGGTTGGAGGGATGGGGGCCCTGCAGACCAGGCAGGCCAGAGGAGGAGGTGACATTTAAGTTGGGGCTAGGGGTAGCCTTCAGAGTCCATGCATCAGAGGAGAGAATTACAGGCTGAAGGACTGCAGAAGCAAAGGCCTGAGGCTGACAGGTAGCTGGGACAGGTGGGTCATTAGGCACCTGGGCTCTGAGGCCCTAGCAGGGTTTCTCTGTCTTCCCCGTGTGGGTTGCTCACCACGGGAGAGGGCTCTTCCCGACTCGGCAGCTCTGGTGTGGAGCCTGAGCTTCTGCATTTCTAACCAGCTGCTGGGTTAGGCTGCCACACTGGTCTGAGTTGCCAGAGTGTGGGCTGAGATGTCAGACAGTCTGGGTGTGAACTGGGATTTGCCCCTTACTAGCTATAGTACTGAGCAAGGGATTTATACATCCCCATGCCTCAATTTCCTCACCTGTAAAATGGGGAAGATAATAATGATAATAGTATTCACTTCAAGGGGGTGGTTGTGAGGATGAAGTTAATACAGATGACCCTTGAAAACACCACCAGAGTTAGGGAATACCAAAAACCATGCCCCACACAGTCAAAACTTTGTGTATAACTTTGAGTCTCCCAAAACTTAGCTCCTCATAGCCTACTGCTGACCAGAAGTTACCAATAAAGCAGTCCATTGACAAATATTTTGTACGTTACGTGTGTCATATACTGTATTCTTACAACATATAAACTAGAGGAAAGGAAATGCTAAGAAAATCATCAGGAAGAGAAAATATGTTCACTGCTCATTAAGTGGCGGTGATCATCACAGAGGTTGCCATCCTCCAGCGTCTGCACCTTGAGTAGGCTGAGGAGGGAGGGGTTGTCTCACTGTCTCAGGGTGGCAGAGGAGGAAGAGGTGGAAGGGGAGAAGAGGGGCAGCCACACTTGGTTGTCACTTTTACGGAAAAACTCACATATAAGTGGACCCTTGCAGTTCAAACCCATGTGCTCAGGGGTCAACTGTCCACGTAAAAGCACTAAGATCAGTGCTTGATAAATGCGCAGTTCTGAAACGCAAGGCTGAAGAATGGGTGCTGTTGTTGAGGATAATGGGTTGCTGTTGAGTTTTACACAGGGGAGTGATCTTCCATGCACAGCTCTGGGAACTGAGTGGGAGGTGGAAGGCAAGCCCAGAGGGGCCAGCCAGTCCGGGCCCTGCCGAAGGAGCGGGGAGCTGGCAGCCTGGGTTGCAACCTGGGGCTGGAGGTGGCTGGGGACCCACCCGCACAGCTGGGCTGCTGCATTGCTTCTTTGTGTGTCCCTGGAGCTCCCCTGGGCCCACTCGCCACTTCCCAGTCCTCAGCCTCCACCGGCAGGGCCTCAGGCCAGCCCAGCTCTGCTCACCTGCTGGGGGCTCCCAGCCTTCCGCAGACCAAGCCACCATTCGGCTCCCTCTGAGTGTGCCCATGTGTGGTGTGTGCACCTGTGAGCATGTGCTCGTGTAAGGGCAGGTGCGCACAGCTGTGAGGGCAGGCTTGCACATGAGGAGTACACGAAAGGGTATGTGCACATGTGTGCGTCCTCACATGTGCACAGGAGACCTGCTGATGCTCATGCTGCCTGGCCCCAGGCCACTCTGAGGAGTGAGGTTGTAGAATCTCCAGACACTTGATTTCTAGGAAATTCCTGTCCCCTTTCCCCATGGACTTTGAACCAAAAAGAGTCCATCCGGTTCACCACACAAGCCTATCAGTGACCCTCCACCAGGAAGTGGCCCAACGCCCTTCTCTGAGGGGCAAACTCACCGCGTCCTCCTGGCCTGGTATAGAAGGAGCTGCCATGCCGCAGTGGGCATGGGCCTTCACGGCAGTAAAGGCGTCCTTCCAGGTTCACCCCAGCAGGGTCTTTCACTGCCCCCAGACCCTCCTCAATTCCTAAAGTGATTTCCTTAATGAGAGACTGTTTGGGAGGAGGAGCCCAGGTCAAACCTTTTATTCCAGGGATTTCCGAAACACCTGTTAGAGGAGCACTTCCTGGTCTATAGATGTAGGACATGCCCACTCTCACACCAACCCCTGGGGATGGACGTGTCCAGGAAGCACACCCCTGCACCTGTGGCCAACCCACTGCTGCTACCACCCTTCCTGTCTGTTGGCGCCCTCCTTCCAGGAAACCTCATCTACCAGCAGACGCCTGGTAGAAAAGGCCTGCCAAGATCTGCCTGGTTCTGACCTTGGTTCCTTCACACCCTACGTGACAAATACTATGCTTTTCTGTCAAAGCTTCTCCACTTCTTCTGCCAAATATCTGATTCTTTCGACCTGCAGTGTAGAGTATGATTTCCAAATCCTTCATTGTTCAGGGGACTTCCTCAGGCATTCTACTGTTTGTCAAGGCCACACTGAAACTGTGGCCCCCTGAATAGTCTCCCTCTGATTTGGGCCTTGATGCCTCTGCACCCTGACTCATCGACTGAACTTGGAGTCAGCTGCAGCCAAGACTTCAGATCTGCCTGCTCACTTGACTAGTTCCTTCTCAGCACAGATGCCAGCAGAGGCCACAGGGGATTTTGTTATCATGACATGGGGCCCTCTGAAATGTGGGGGCAGAAATGTGCCTGAGCCTCAGGAGCCAGTGAAGATCAGGACCCCTCTCTCCCTCCCTTCTCTCTGCCCCGTCCTTGCTGAGCCTCTCTCCCAGCCAGCTTCCTCTACTTCAGGTTCTCATGACAAAACACAGCCACCTGAATCTCCAAGTCCCAATTCCAGAATCATTCGGCAGCTTCTCTGGCCCAGCTTGAGTCTTCTGCCCATCTTGCACCAAGGGGCCACCTTTGGGGCAGGGCAGGGTGGAGCCACGGTTGTGCTGCTGAGTGAAACCCGGCACAGACAGGGTGGCTACGGAGAACTGTCTGGGGAAGGGATTGCTGGGAACACTCCAGGAGGTGGGATTCCTTTGTCCCACAATGCATTACCTTTCCCACTTGTGCCTTTTGCAAATTTGGTGTATGTTTGGCATGTTACACCTTCACCTTGTCTCTCGGCAAAAATGTTGAACAGAACAGAGCTGAAAAGGGAGCCTTTGGCCTGCCACTGGACATTTCCCTCCAGATGACATTTCTCTGCCAACCGAACCACTGGATAATTATTAAACAGGCCACAGAGCACTGCTGCTCAGGGGGATATTACCTGACCGGCCTCACTTACAATGATGATATGGAAACTATGGGGCATTATGGAAAATGCTTAGCAACTTAAAAAAGGGGGTATCCAAAATTAAATCATGCATAAGGGGAAAAAAAGAGAGACTGAAATATTAAAAAGCATAGCATGTGCTGTATTTGGGTAGCACAGCAGGCAGAAGGCCCAAAGAGGGCTGCCGGTCGGTTTTGGCTTGTCTGGACATCATAACCTTGACTCCAGATGTTGGGATGAACCACCCAAGCAGAGGTCTGTCTCTCAGAACACCAGCAGGAATTTGCTGGGAATGAGTGAATGCAGCTTCAGGAGGCCACATGGGCAAAGTTTATGGCCTGGTTAACTTGGCCGTTGCATATACAGCACACGGGAATCTGAGACAGTGAGTTTCATTATCAGTTCCTGGAGTGTTTTGTTCTCCTTATGTCAAGGCGCCAGCTAGTTCACAGGGTCTCTCTGTGTGACTTAGAGGAGAGTGTCCCTACTGGACAGATACAGCCCCCACAGCACATAGTGTGGGGATCCCAAGGCAGGCTGGGTGGATTCTAGCTGCTTCTCCTCCCCTCAGCTGGGTGCCCTTGCGCAGTGGACAACAGACACAGCTGTCTGTGCTCTCTACCCATGTACTGCACTATGTGTTTAGGAAACCCAGAAAATGCCTGATCCTAGCATAAAGCACAGCCCTCTAGTCCAGATTCTTCTGAGGGTGATTTCGTCTCAGCCTTGGTTTTCCTCTGCTAAGGCCTCAGGCTCTAACTGGGAGAAAGTCATTCTGCAGCTGCAGCTCCCTGGGGTGACTGCATGACTGAGTCCATCTTTTCCCCTGACCCTGCCTTATCCACTTCCCACCTGGTGCTGGTACACCAACAACTCTATTTGAATTGAACTGAATTCATTTTAGAGGTTTGAGACTAGACATCTCACTGAACGGGTTTCTTGGAAACCCCTGACAGCTACAGCCTTTTTTTCCCCAACAGTGTAGTAGAATACTAAAATTTCAATGATCCTTTTTGTCCTCCTAGATCAACTAAAATGCCTGGCAGAGATGGGCCACGGAGCCCTTCACCCACCCCAAAATGTTCTATCAGCTGGGTTTTCACGGAGTACACTGCAGAGATATCCACCTCCTAGCTTTCTGGAAACATCCTAGGTTTTCTCCCTGGTGCACTGTTCCTCCAAATGATAATTCTAGAAACTCATTCCCTTTGTCTCTGGCGATAATAACCCAAATCCCAGGACTGCAAATGGAAAAGAACAGCCTTAATTTCCAGGCTTCTGGGGTGGGGTGGGGAGCGGACAGAACCATCCCAGCTGTGAGCTGTGGCTGTTTTGTGTATATCAGGCCAAATGCATCAAGGCCAGATGACTACTTGACATGTTATTAGAATTCAGGTGGCCCCATTATCACAGTTCTCTCTGAGCTGTGAAGCTGGGAAAAGGGTCGATTGTGCTCTGTGTGCAAAAGCTGGACTGAGGAGCCCCCGAGATGAATTACAGCTGGTGTTTCCAATATCTGGGAGCCCCCAGAAAGCTCTCTCTTGGGGAAGCCTACACCAGGCTCCCCAAAAGGAACTAGGCAAACAAAATCAATGCTGCTTACTAAATGCCTTCCTTGCCAATATAAAGTTGGATTTCTATTAGTCACTAAAGATCATTTGCCTGGATGCAAATGGCCTTGCTGAGCTGGTGCAATGTCTGGCTGGAGGTTTGGGGGAGCAGGCAGGCAGCCCATGCACATATATTTAACAAACATCAGGGCTTTCTCTTTTGGCTTTGAGGCTAAGCTCATTATCCGGGGAACAAATGGAATATGAAGGCTGCATCACTGCCGCCAGAGCCCATTAAGAAATGAGCTATGAAACAAAGTGTATTGTTAGGGTGTGCAGAGACGAGACCTGGAAGCAGAGGCAGGAAAGGGAGGGCTGGTTTCCATCCCCGACATCCGTTTGATGGCTCTGTCTGATTTCAGCAAGACCTCACTCCGCCTCTGGCCTTCCCTCTTACCTGGGGCTCACCTGAAAACAGATCACCTTTGCAGACTCTCCAAAGGGCCCCTGCTACCCATCACACAACATCAGTATTATTCAGAGGCAGGAGATTCAGCGCCTTTTATCTAACTCCTAGCCAAAATGAATGTCTCATTGTTTTCTGTTTTTCTCCCCTTCCATTTTAAACAATAAACAAGAACCACCTGATGTCTTTCTTTCTTAATTCCTAGATTTCAAACTCATTCTGACTTACCTGATTATGTCTCCTGACTTTCCCAAACTCTCCCTCCCTGCTGTGGCCTCTCTCCCAAGACTGAAAGGCTCTGAGGGTTGGGCCTGGGCACTAAACCCCCCAGGCTTTGCTCACCCACTCACACTAGCGCCAGCCCTCCATCTCACCTCTTCCCCACCGCTCTCCTTAGCCTCCTAACTGTCCCCATCAGCAAGGCTCACCCTTCTGCTATCAATCCTGTTTGCTGCCAGAATGATTCTTCCCAAATACAGCACAGAGCCTGTTATCTGCTTCCCTCCCCTCACCCTCCCTTCTCCCCGTCCCCTTCTTCCCTCCTCTCTCTAATTTTCTAAGCCTCTGTCACGACTAGGCATTGTTCTATGTCTGGAGAGCTAAGAGGTGGAACGAGAAGACATCATCGGTGCTGCTCTCTGGGAGACCGTATTAATATTTTCTCAGGGGAGGTACTAAATAACAATTTACACCATTCAACTGTTTAATAACAACTCTGATTTCCTGCCAGGAAGAAGTAAAAGGTAATATGAGAATGTTTTCCCTGCTCAGAATCTACCCATGGGGATGGCAAGGATGTGGGTGGTAAGGATGCGCCGGTGAGGTTCAACACTGCAACCAATGTGCAGCTCTGCTGGGGGCAGGGGCTCTATGGGAACACTCTGTACCTCCGGCTCAATGTTGCTGTGAACCTGACACTGTTCTTAAAAATTAGTCTAGAACAAAATCTCCCAGTAGCTCAGCTTTCCCCAGTCCCACTATGCTCCTTAAGGTCCATCTCCCCAAACTGTGAACAAGCCCCACAGAAAGCCAATGACTGACACAGGAGGATTGTCAAAGAAGAAAGATTTACTGCAGAGGATGTCGACCAGGAGGTGGGCGGAATACCTCAAGTCCACCTCTCTGACCAATGGGGCCCAGGGTGTTTCTGGAGGTGAAATGAATAATGCATGAAGTGAGTGGCACTGTGACAAATTTGGGGCGGAGCGCAGAGCATGCAAACACAGTGAGAAAGTATACTGGTGCCATCTCTGGAGGATCAAAAAAATGGCAGCCAAGTCCCTGCTGGGTAGAGACTTCGATAGTCTGAGCTAGGGATTGACGTTTCACCTTTCTGGTCTCATGCACATGAGGGTTTCGGGGAGCAGCCTGCTCAGCAGTCATGGGTAAGATCTGTGGCCACTTAGTGGGATGTCTCTGAACAATTGGGTAGCCTACAGCCTTGTGATCATCTCATGCCTGTAAGGTGGGCCCACTGTTTCTGAAAAATAACTCAAAAGGGAGGAGATCAGAGAAACAGAAAATTACAAAGTTCTAGTCAGTCCTTTTTTTTTTTGGACTTAGTGTCACTTTGTCACCCTGGGTAGAGTGCCATGGAGTCATCACAGCTCACAGCAACCTCAACTCTTGGGTTTAAGCAATTCTCTTGCCTCAGTGTCTGGAGTATCTCAGACTACAGGCACCTGCCACATAAGCCCAGCTAGGTTTTTCTATTTTTATTTCTATCTATCTATCTATCTATTTATTTATTTATTTAGAGACAGAGTCTCACTATGTAGCCCTTGGTAGAGTGCCATGGCATCACAGCTGACAGCAACCTGCAACTCCTGGGCTTAGGTGATTCTCTTGCCTCAGCCTCCAGAGTAGCTGGCACTACAAACACCCACCAGAATGCCTGGCTATTTTTTGTTGCTGTTTTGGCCCAGGCTGGGTTCGAACCCCTCACTCTGGGTATATGGGGCCAGCGCCCTTCCCCATGAACCACAGGCGCCACTTTTTCTTTTTTGAGACAGAGTCTCACTTCACCGCCCTCAGTAAAGTGCTGTAGTGTCATAGCTCACAGCAACCTCCAACTCCTGGGCTTAGGCAATTCTTTTGCCTCAGCCTCTCAAATAGGTGAGACTACAGGCACCTATCACAACACCCAGCTATTTTTTTTGTTGTTGCAGTTTCGCTGGGACTGGGTTCGAACCTGCCACCCTTGGTATATGGGGCCGGCATCCTCCCCACTGAGCCACAGGCATTGCCCCAGTTTTTCTATTTTTAGTAGAGAAAATGTCTATTTTTCTCTTGCTCAGGCTGGTCTTGAACTCCTGAAGTCAAGCAATTCACCCTCCTCAGCCTCCCGGAGTGCTAGGATTACAGGCATGAGCTACTGTGCCTGGCCTCTGGTCAGTAAATTTTACTGGTCTGGGAACTTGAAACATAAGAGGACTACAAAAAGATGTTTTTTTCAGAGCAGGTTATAAAACCGCGCCTTCTCTAAGGGCCATGAGTCCCTGTGCCTCATCCAGGCTCTCCCAGCCTCTCTGCTGCTCGCAGCTTCCTTCCTTTCCTCCTTAGGCTAACCTCTTTCTCCTCTGAGATAACTCACGTGCCACTTCCACAAGGAAGACGTCCCTGGCTGCCTAGGCTGGATTAGTGCTCCTCCTCTGCGCTCCCAGACCTTCCTCTGCCTACCCCTCTCCAAGTCACCAAGCAGCTGTCTGTTATGTATCTGTCACTGCTGTCACCCCCCCGCCCCAGCCTGGACTACTCTAAAAAGGGATGGACAGTCTTTTAATTGTGCCCCCCGAAACACATTCAGCCTGCAATAAATGGATGAATACAAAATAAAGCAAATAGTATCTGGTTAGTGGGAACACTGAGAAAATTCTAGGGAAAGAAAAAAAAATCTGTGTATATATATACACACCTTTTTTTTTTTTTTATTGAGACGGAGCCTCAAGCTATCCCCCTGGGTAGAGTGCCATGGCATCACAGCTCATAGCAACCTCCAACTCCTGGGCTCAAGCTAGTCTCCTGCCTCTACCTCCCAAGTAGCTAGGACTACAGGCGCCCGCCACACGCCCGGCCATTTTTTTTTGGTTGCAGCCATCATTGTTGTTTGGCGGGCCTGGGCTGGGGATTCGAACCCGCCACCTTAGGTGTACGTGGCTGGCGCCTTAGCAGATTGAGCCACCAGCGCCGAGCCAGGTTTCTCTTAGTCTTAAGTGAGGCAATCCATGGAAAGCTGTTAACACAGTA
>CAUYQV010075183.1:0-10338 GCA_963574575.1 Galagoides demidoff | reverse complement strand
AAAGAATTTTGTTTTCTTAAAGTGCAAGACAGGAGGATGGGTGAAGGGAGGGTGATTGCGGGGATCATGCCTATGATTTTTCCTATAAGGGTACATGTGAATCTTTCTAAATGTCAAATATAAATGTCTTAACACAACAATTATGAGAATGACATGATGGCTATGTTGACCAATTGGACGAAAGTATTTCAAATTGTATATGGAAACAACACACTGTATCCCATGATAGAATTAATGTGCACAAATATGATCTAATAAAAAAATTTTTTTTAAAGTGCAAGACAAATTTAAATGCCATTTCTTGTATCTCTTACTTTCATGGTTTACAGAATGACAGCAGAACACTGGACTATTTTTTGTTGTTATTGTTGCAGTTTTGGTCAGGGCTGGGTTTGAACCTGCCACCTCCGGCGTATGGGGCCGGCATCTTATTCCTTGAGCCACAGGCGCTCCCCTGAGCACACTGTACTATTATTTCTCACTGTAGCCATCTAGAACTGAAATTGCAAGAAGAGGCAATGGGGTACAGCGAGGAAGAAAAAGGAGGCCTGGATTCAGACCCCTGAACCAGCTATAAGCTTAGGGAAAGTGTTTTAACTTCTCAAAGAATCATTTTTTCCCCTGTACAAAAAGAGAATATCACACCTAATCCACAGCACCGTAGTGAGTAGTAGATAAACTCTTAGGAAGACACTGCCAACTGTGAAATACTGCCTAAGTGTTAATGTGCAGAAGTGTTCATTCCCCCCCCCCCCCAAAGGATTAGTGTAGTATTGCTACTTCCACAAAATGCATTCCATAGGCGGCATCTGTGGCTCAAGGAGTAGGGTGCCAGCCCCATATACTGGGGGTGGTGGGTTCAAGCCCAGCCCTGGCCTAAAAAACTGCAAAAAAAAAATGCATTCCAAACTTTGGAACATATCCTTCCCTTGTTCAGTGATCTGTCATGAACAGGCCACATCTGAGCTCTTGGTGGAGAATGCCTATTTTCTGCTTTCCATAGGCTCTGAGGAGTACTTTTATTTTCATTTATTTGTTTATTTTTTAGAGACAGAGTCTCAAGCTTTCACCCTGGGTAGAGTGCTGTGGCGTCACAGCTCACAGCAACCTCAAACTCTTGGGCTTAAGCGATTCTCTTGCCTCAACCTCCCAAGTAGCTGGGCGGGAGTACTTTTAAAAGATAAGGCAGGTATGTCACTTCTCTGCTTGATACCCTCCAAACTGGGCATGGTATGCACCTGTGGTCCCAGCTGCTCAGGAGGCTGAAGTGGAAAGCTCCAGTGAAGCCTACAGTTCAAGACCAGCCTGGGCAGTGCAGTGAGACTCCTATCTCAAAAAAAAAGAAAAAGAATAAAAACCCCTCCAAAGGCTTCCCTTTTTATTCAGAATAAGAACCAAACTTGGCCAAGCCTGGTGACTCACACCTATAATCCTAGCACTCTGGGAGACCAAGGTAGGAGGATTCCTTGAGATTAGGGGTTGAAGACCAGCCTGAGCAAGAGTGAGACCTTGTAAATAAAAAAAAACTAGCCAGGCATTGCGGCAGGCTACTGGCTGGGTCCAGCAAGGTAAGCTGAGGCAGAAGGATTCTTGAGCCCAGGAGTTTGAGGTTGCTGTGAGGTAGGCTGAGACCATGGCATTCTGGTCTGGGGCAAGAGAGTGAAACTTAATAAAACAACAAAAAGAGCCAGGCACGGTGGCTCACACCTGTACTTCTAGCACTCTGGGAGGCTAAGGTAGGTGGATTGCTTGAGCTCAGGAGTTCGAGACCAGCCTGAGCAAGAGTGAGACTCCATTTCTACTAAAAATAGAAAAACCAAAGCAAGAGGATCCCTTGAGCCCAGGAGGTTATCGTGAGCCATAGTGACGTCATGGCACTCTAGCCCAGGTGTCAGAGAGAGACTCTGTGTCACACAAAAAAAGAAAGAATAAGAAGCAAACTCTATCTTTCTACAAGGCCATATATTAGGAGTTGGTAAACTTTTCTCTAAAGAGCCAAAGTTAATTTGGCTTTCTGGACCATATAGCCTGTGTCACAGCTCTGCCACTGTGACACAACGGCAACTCCAGATAATATGCAAATGAAAGACTCATAGTGACAAAGCTATTTATTTATTTTTTGCCCAGGGCTGGATTTGAACCTGACAACTCTGGCATATGGGGCTGGTGCCCTACCATTTTGAGCCACAGGTGCCACCCATGACAAAGCTATTTAAATGTTCCAATAAAACTTTATAAACATGGGCAATGGGCCAGATTTGGCATGAGTTGCAGTTTACCAATTCCTGCATTATCTATCTGACCACCTGTCTTCTTACCCAAACTCCAACTATCTCCTCCCCACCACCTTTTTTTTTTTTTTTGGCCGGGGCTGGGTTTGAACCCACCACCACGGCATATGGGGCCAGCGCCCTACTCCTTTGAGCCACAGGTGCTGCCCCCCCAACCTTCTTCTTTCTTTCTGTCACCACTTGACATGATTATTTATTGCCTATTCTAGTTATTATTATTCTAGTTAATATGTGTAAATATTACACCAAATCTTAGAATGGTGTAAAACAACCTTCTATTATGCACAAGACTCTGGGTCAGAGCAGGGTAGGGCAGCCTGTTGGAACCCCATGACATCTGGGCCCTTGCTGGAATATCTGAAGTACAGGGGACTGGATTTGTTTCTGAAGACTTAGCCACTTAAGAGGGCTGCAGACCATGACCTTAACTGGAGCCTGATAGAGGCAAATGGAGGGACCCGCCCAAATAGAACGTCTCACCCAGGAAAAAGGGAACATGCCGACCCCTACCCTTCTGACCCTTTAAATTCCCACTGACCTTAACCCACATGCTGACTTCCTTTCTGAACTCAACTCACTTGCACCGAGTGGGAATAAAAGCTGATGTTACCCACATAGAACCTGGAGCCCATTTCCTTTCGTTTCACATTTTGGAATAATCTTTTATTTTTGGTCTTTGACCTCTCAGAGCCATCAACCATGGCACTTACAGTAAGTGGCTTCTTCCTGCAGCTTGGGCATCCCCACAACATGGTGACAGGTCCTGGCAGAGTCCTTAGCATTCTATATGACCTAGAGTCAGAAGTCAGGCAGCATCACTTCCACTACATTCTGCAAGTTGTGGCAGGTACAAAATCCTACCCTATTAAAGGGAAGGGGGATTAAATGCCTCATTTCCATGGGAGAAATGCCAAGGCCTAGGAAGAGGAGATGAAATTGAAAATACTGCTGTTAGCTGGGTACAGTGGCTCATGCCTGTAATCCCAGCACTCGGGAAGCCAAGGAGGGAGGACTGCTTGAGCTCAGGAGTTTGAGACCCGGTTTCTACTAAAAATAGAAAAACGAGGGGCAGCGCCTGTTGGCTCAAAGAAGTAGGGCACCGGCCCCATATACCGGAGGAGGTGGGTTCAAACCCAGCGCTGGCCAAAAACTGCAAAAAATAAAAAATAAAAATAGAAAAACTAGCCAGGAGTTGCGGCAGGCACTTAGAGTCCCAGCTACTCAGGAGACTGTGGCAGGAGACTCACTGGAAATCAGGAGTTTGAGGTTGCTATGAGCTATGATGCCACAGCACTCTATCCAGGGCAACAGCGTGAGACTCTGTCTCAAGAAAAAAATAAGAGTCCCCAAGGAAAAGAGGACCACAGAAAACCTCATCAGGAGTGCGGCACCTGTGGCTCAAAGGAGTAGGGTGCCAGCCCCATATGCCAGAGGTAGTGGGTTCAAACCCAGCCCTGGCCAAAAACTGCAAAAAAAGAAAGAATATGAGAAGAACAAAGTGCCCTCTTGAGTGTATTCTAGGAACACAGGAAATCGGAAACTCCCTGATTATGGTGACAATAGCCATAATCACAGGAGATCAGCAATCCCACGGTCTTGAACCCATTCACTTAAGTCTGTTCCTGCAGACAACCCATCTATTTCTCTACCTTGCAAAGGCACAGACCTTATACTAGAATGAGGCCAATATGGTTAAAAAGCAAACCCGAGGAGGCTTTGCTTTTACATATGCTGAGACACAGCTCGCCTTACCACCAAAGGACACAAGCAGAGACAAGTCCTCTGACCTGTGTGTGAGCCATATATGAGGACAAATAACAAAAAGGAAAAGAAAAAAAATTTTTTTTTACCAAAAGGAAAATTTTGTTTAATAAAAGTATGGTAAAGAGATGCTAGTCTGCCTGGCTCCCACAAAATGTCGTCTATACAGGAATGACTGCATAGGAATCAATTGTTTTATATTTTGCAGATATATTTAAACGTAAGGATAACCTTTAAACTCCCCAAATCTAAAATTCTAGCCCACAGTTATTTTAATTAAGAATGACAGATAATGGATATTCTTTGGCTGCAACTAACTCCTCGATTTGGGGGTTAACAGTAGAAAGGGAGAAACTCCGGTCAGATTCTATACACCTGTTTAACACGATTTCTATTTTTTCTTTTTTTTTTGAGACAGAACCTCAAGCTGTCCCCCTGGGTAGAGTGCCATGGCATCACAGCTCACAGTAACCTCCAACTCCTGGGCTCAAGCGAGTCTCCTGCCTCAGCCTCCCAAGTAGCTGGGACCATAGGCACCCGCCACAACACCTGGCTATTTTTTGGTTGCAGCCATCATTGTTGTTTGGCGGGCCCGGGCTGGGGATTCGAACCCGCCACCTTAGGTGTACATGGCTGGTGCCTTAGCTGATTGAGCCACAGGCGCCGAGCCCATTTTGCAAAATTCAAGTGATGAGAGGGTTGATTCTGTGAGCCAAGAGGCCCAGGAATTCTGGGGCACACTGACTAACAGTAGCTCAGACCTCGCAAATGAGGGGGTGGGGTGTTGTTTATCTTTCTATCTTTCCCGTAGCTCAGTGCCTGGGGTGTGAATGTTGCCTGATTCAGACCAGTGTGAGGAAAACAGTCAAGAGGCAGGATAAACCTTTTCTGGAGCTTTCCTTTACACAAGCCTCCCCATCCCTAAAGGTGTTCACATGAAACTTGAAGAGCTGGCTCAGAGCCCGTAGCTCAATGGTTACAGTGACAGCCACATATACAGAAGTTGGTGGGTTCGAACCTGCCCAGGCCAGCTAACCAACAATGACATCTGCAATAAGAAATAGCCAGGCATTGTGGCAGGTACCTAACAGTCCTAGCTGCTTGGAAGGCTGAGGCAGGAGAATCACTTAAACCAGGCGTCCTCAAAGTACAGCCCGCAGGCCACATGCAGCCCACCTAGGATATTTATCTGGCCTGCTGGGTGTTTTTACCTCCGCTGGCTGTCCTGCTTAGCAGCCAACTCCTCCAGGCCCTGCAGTCTGGCCCTCCAACAGTCTGAGGGACAGTGAACTGGCCCCCTATTTAAAAAGTTTGAGGACTCCTGGTTTAAGCCCAAGAGTTGCTGTGAGCTGTGACGTCATCGCACTCTACCAAGGGCAACATAGTAAGACTCTGTCTCAAAAAACAAAACAAAACAAAAAGAACCCCCCAGAGCTGCTCACAGGATGCAGATGAGGAAGCATTGATAACAGATCTGGCACCAAAACTTGATTTGCTGCCTCAGATAAAATCTGTTTACAACCAATGAACATCATTTCAAGGGACATTTTTTTTTTTTTTTTTGAGACGGAGCCTCAAGCTATCCCCCTGGGTAGAGTACCATGGCATCACAGCTCATAGCAACCTCCAACTCCTGGGCTCAAGCGAGTCTCCTGCCTCTGCCTCCCAAGTAGCTGGGACCACAGGGGCCTGCCACAATGCCCGGCCATTTTTTGGTTGCAGCCATCATTATTGCTTTGGCGGCCCAGGCTGGGGATTCGAACCCACCACCTCAGGTGTACATGGCTGGGGCCTTAGCCGATTGAGCCTCAGGCGCCGAGCCTCAAGGGACATTTTGATAAAAGCAGAGTGTCTAAGCCTAAGACAGGAAGCTGTAATTGAGGCAATACATGACAAAATCCTAGCAGGACACACCTGAACATAGGAAGTGACGTAACACCCTGCATTCTGTGCCACAGTGACAGTGGCAATGAGGCTGGATTTCCAGGAGGGAGACAGAGAAGAACCTTTTCTCCTCTGACGCTGACAACCCTCTAGGGGTACTCGGCTGGTATCCAGAGGGACCACTGAGGACAACAGATACCCAGGTCCCCAGACAGATACAAGAATGGCTCTGAGCTAACGTACAAAGTCCATCATCTGCAGCTCAGAGAAAAGCAAGGGGGCTTTGGGGACTTCTTGTGCAAAAAAAGCAGCCAGGTCTGTGGACATCGAGCAGTTGACTAATGAGGCTGTTTGTATCTTTCATCAGGAGGGAGGACGGAGGGACTCCTGAGGATTCTCCTGCTTTTGATTTTTAGATAATGAAGACAACCAAAGCTTCTTACAGCTCTGTGGTCCTGGCCTGCTCCCTGGGGAGGGAGGAGGCCCTTGAGGACACTGTTCTCAGTTGACACATAATGCCCAGTACATACCTGCTCCTGGGACACAGGCTTGCTTCAGAAAAGACCATGGGAATTGTACTGACAGTAACTTAATTGTACTGACAGGAACCTTGAAGGCAATGCAGCTCGAGCCCACATTTTTACAGATGAGGCAACCAGGGCTCAAAGAGAAGAGCGCTTGCCAGGCGTGGCAGCTCACGCCTGTAATCCTAGCAGTGTGGGAAGCTGGGGCAGGTAGATTGCTTGAATTCAGTTCAAGATCACCCAGAGCAGGAGTGAGGCCCTGTCTCTACTAAAAATAGAAAAAAACTAGCCAGCAGTTGTGGCAGGCACCTATACTTGTAGCTACTTGGGAGGCTGAAGCAAGAGGTTCACTTGAGCCCAAGAGTTTGAGGTTGTTGTGAGCTATAATACTATAGCACTCTACCCAGGGGACAGGGTGAGACTTTGTCTCAAAAAAGAAAAAAAGAACAATACTGGCAGCTTACCTGGAGTTAGACTCAAGAATTCTTTTTTTTTGAGACAGAGTCTCACTATGTCGCCCTTGGTAGAGTGCCATGGCATCACAGCTCACAGCAACCTCAAACTCTTGGGCTTAAGCAATTCTCTTGCCTCAGCCTCCCAAGTAGCTGGGACTACAGGCACCAGCCACAACAACCATCTATTTTTGTTGCTGTTGTTGTAGTTGTCATTGTTGTTTGGCAGGCCTGGGCTGGATTCGAACACCAGCCTTGGTGCATGTGGCTGGTGCCATAACCATTGTGCTACGGGTGCTGAGCCTAGACTCAAGAATTCTGACTCTGACTCTGGTAGCAAGCAGGGACTGGGAGCTGACTCTGGAGCCCAGTGGCCTGGATTCAAATTCCAAACTTTCCCATTGGTTAGGTGTATAACCAAAGGCACGTCACATAAGCACTTGGTGCCTCAGTTTCCCTATCTGTAAAATGAATCCTCTACCTCACATCATAAAAATTCACTCAAAGTGGATCACAAACTTTAATACAGATATAAAAGTATGAAGCTCTTAGAAAAAACATATGCATAAATTTTCATGACCTTGGGTTAGGCAATGAATTCTTAAACATGATCCCAAAAGCACAAATGATAAAAGAGAAAGTTGGTAAATTAGAACAGTGGGAGTACAAAGATCTTAGGTGCTTACACAGATAAAAAGTAGGTCACATCTAAATGGTCAGGAAACATGAGACAAGAGATTGTGATTATTGGGCACAGATCAATTCGACCAACATTCTAAAGGACACAGCCAGTCAGATATACAGCATACCAGAAAACTTACTTTCCACTTATTCTTCCTTAGGAAATTATTAGATGATATAATTTAGAAAAAAAAAATGGAGGAGTAAACCAAAGATGTATACATGGTATCCCACATAACACACATGCAAAAAGAATCCCAGAAAGACAGCAATGCTGCAAAACTGGAAAGTGATCAGCTTAGACTAGAACAGACAGCTTCCAGGAGGATTTTTGCTAGAAGAATAGAACTAATTGGAAACCTGGCCTGCCGTGGTGGCTCACGCCTGTAATCTTAGCACACTGTGAGGCCAAGGCAGGGGGATTGGTCGAACTCAGGAGTTTGAGACCAGCCTGAGCAAGAGTAAGGTCCCTGCTTCTACTTAAAATTAAAAAACTAGGGCAGCGCCTGTGGTTCAGTGAGTAGGGCACTGGCCCCATATACAGGGTGGTGGGTTTAAACACAGCCCCTGCCAAACTGTGACAAAAAATAGCCGGGCGTTGTGGTGGGCGCCTGTAGTCCCAGCTACTAGGGAGGCTGAGGCAAGAGAATCGTCTAAGAGCTGGAGGTTGCTGTTACACCATAGCACTCTACTGAGGGTGACAAATTGAGACTCTGTGTCTAAAAAAGAAATTAAAAAACTAGCCAGGCATTGTAGTGGGGGCCTATAGTCCCAGCTAATAGGGAGGCTGAGGCAGGCAGACTGCTTAAACCCAAGACTTTGAGGTTGCTGTGAGCTATGACAACACCATGGCACTCTACCCAGAGTGACAGAGTGAGACTCTGTCTAAAAAAAACCACTAGGCTCGGCGCCTGTAGCTCCAGCGGCTAAGGTGCCAGCCGCATATACTAGAGCTGGTGGGTTTGAATCCAGCCTGGGCCTGCCAAACAATGACAACTACAACCAAAAAATAGCCAGGCATTGTGGCAGGCACCTGTAGTCCCAGCTACTTGGGAGGCTGAGGCAAGAGAATCACTTAAGCCCAAGAGTTAGAGGTTGTTGTGGGCTGTGATGTCACAGCACTCTACGGAGGGCAACAGCTTGAGGCTCTGTCTCAAAAAAAAAAAAGAGAGAGAGAAAGAAAACTAGTAGAAAACCTAACAAGTATGACTAAGTGAAAAATAGTATTCATGGAAGCATTGTTTGTTTGATCTTTACAATTGAGATGGAGAGTTTGAAAATAATTAGTGCTCATGACATAGAAAACTAATGAGACACTTTGGGAGGCCAAGGCAGGTGGGTTGCCTGAGCTCCGAAGTTCGAGATCAGCCTGAGTTAGAGTGAGACCCTGTTTCTAAAAATAGCTAGGCATTTTGGCAGACTGGCACCTGTAGTCCCAGCTACTTGGGAGGCTGAGGCAAGAGGATTATTTGAGCCCAGAGTATGAGGTTGCTGCAAGGTATGACGCCAAAGCACTAAAAAAAAAAAAAAAAAAAAAATCCAGGCCTTTTGAAAAAAAGCTATCTTTTTTCAAAACACTTCTTCAAAAAGAACTTTTGGATGAACAATTTCACCAGTTTGCAAAGGCCACTGATGAGCAGGATGATATATGCAAATCACTTGAAAGACATGCAGCTGTTACAGACCTATTAATTGTAGAATGCAACTAAAGGTTTTCTGACTTTGAGAATCACATCACGCTCAAATTAGCATTGCAGCTTCACCCAGTTGTTATCACTAGGGCATCTAAATAACTACAGTTGGAATTGATTGAGTTCTCAGTAGGTAACATTTTAAAGTCACCGTTTAATGCTAAGAAAGATTTAATTGAAATATGGAAAAATGGCTGGGTACGGTGGTTCACACCTGTAAATCCTAGCACTCTGCTGAGGCAGGTGGATCTGAGCTCAGTAGTGAGACCAGTCTGAGAAAGGGCTAGAACTCACCTCTACTAAACAAAAAAAAGAAAGAAAGAAAGAAAGAAAAACTAGCCAGGTGTTCTGGCTGAGGCAAGAGGATCCCAACAGTCTTGAGCCCAATAGTTTGTAAGCTATGATGCCATAGCTCTGTACTGAGGATAACAGAGTGAGACTCTGCCTCCAGGAAAAAAAAAAAGCAATTGAAATATGGAAAAATGGGCTCGGTGCCTGTAGCTCAAGCGGCTAAGGTGGCAGCCACATACACCACAGGTGGTGGGTTCGAATCCAGCCGGGCCTGCCAAACAACAATGACAACTACAACCAAAAAATAGCTAGGCATTGTGGCAGGCGCCTGTGGTCCCAGCTACTTGGGAGGGTGAGGCAAGAGAATCACTTAAGCCCAGGAGTTAAAGGTTGCTGTTAGCTGTGATGCCACAACACTCTACCCAAGGGGACAGCTTGAGGCTCTATCTCAAAAAAAGAAAAAGAAATATGGAAAAATGTAGTAGAATACCCACACCTTTGACAAGATGCCTGAAAAATGCTTTCTTACTTTTCAACTATTTATTGCTGTGAATTTACATCTCCTTCCTAACTCAAATCAAGACACTCTCTTTTTTTTTTTTTTTGAGACAGAGCTTCAAGCTATCCCCCTGGGTAGAGTGCCATGGCATCACAGCTCATAGCAACCTCCAACTCCTGGGCTCAAGCGAGTCTCCTGTCTCAGCCTCCCAAGTAGCTGGGACTACAGGCGCCCGCCACAACTCCTGGCCATTTTTTGGTTGCA
>CAUYQV010075182.1:0-17173 GCA_963574575.1 Galagoides demidoff | reverse complement strand
TTTTTTGAGACAGAGCCTCAAGCTGTCCCCCTGGGTAGAGTGCTGTGGCATCACAGCTCACAGCAACCTCCAACTCCTGGGCTCAAGTGAGTCTCCTGCCTCAGCCTCCCAAGTAGCTGGGACCACAGGCGCCCGCCACAACGCCCAGCTATTTTTTGGTTGCAGCCATCATTGTTGTTTGGCGGGCCTGGGCTGGATTCGAACTTGCCACCTTATGTGGCTGGTGCCTTAGCCACTTGAGCCACAGGCGCTGAGCCTAGATAGGAATTCTTAACCTGAGATACTGGATAAGTATGGGGGCCCCCAAGACTCTGAAACTGAAATCTAAGTTTACTTTTAAATATGTGGGCTTGTAGCCTGATGAAAATTAAGTTCTCAAAGGTGGAGCTGTCTTCAAAACACTAGAAACGTCACAGGTGTATGTCCTTTTGGTTTATTGTCTATGTATTTGTAAAGTATGTATTTTTTTAAATGTCGCTGTGTGAGCTTGCTTCATGCAGTAGTTTAAGAGCTGCTAATTCAAACCTAATTTAGCTATAATTTGACTAAAGAACTCTAACTGAACAGGAGTTTTAGCTACTGTCCTTTTCCCAAAGCGTAGTGAAACATGCTAAAAATCTGTGGTGCCTTAGTCCCCGGAAAGAGAAGACAGCACGTGTTTGTATTTCCCCTCTGGCCTGGAGCTCTCTTTCCCTGAAAGCCCCGGAGAGTGGGCAGTCACCATGGTGCCCACAATGGTACAATGGTTTGGCTCTTCATCCTTCTGCAGACAGCCAGGACCCAGAGAGGCAACCACATACTTCCCACGTACTGGATCCCAGCTCCGCTGCACTGGGAGAGAATGGCTGGTAAGTATGGCCGGGAAGCTTGCCCGGCCTTCACCAGCGTAATCACCTGTCATTCTCCTTAGGAACTGGCTCCTCCCTAGGCCTCGTTCCTTTCTCTGGAGGTAACACTTGCCATTTTTCTGTGGCATTTCTGCTGTGGTAATCACACTTGCCCTTCTCATAGCAGACCAGAGGAATTTGCCAACCAAAGTCACAGCTGGCTCCCAGATGGCTCTCAGTTCCATGTGCCCACAAACATCCCCACCCTATTTGCCTGAGAGGTTCAAACTTGGCTTGCTGGGGCACAATGCTTCCGGCTCCCCACCCTGGGAGATTTAGAGGCAGGCCTCGGAGAGAACAAATCACTCGATGTAGGATGGAGCCAAGCGGTTTCCTTTTGTTGCATTCTAGAATTCTGCCTTAAACAGAAGATGTTGACCTCATTCTTACCCCACCCGAAGACCGAGTGAGAATAACTCAATAACTGGCAAGCTAGTACTGACATTGCTAAATTACCTGGCAAAGAAAGTTCTTAATTCTTTCCTAATTCTGTGTATAGAAGAGAATTCTTCACATACATCTGTACATGTGCAAGAATTCCCTTCCTGGGTGTGTTCTTGCTAAAGGATGCTGAGTTTGCCATGAAGATGATCTAAGAAGATTGTATCTCCAGTTCCCAGCCTGAGTGTATTCATCCCGTTCAGGTAGACAGGAGCAGTAGAGCTCAAATAGTTTCTCATTGCACAGAAATTCCTTGGCGTCCACTTCCTGGAGATAATGTAGAGAATGCTAGCAGGCTTCTAACACACTTCAGCTGTTCAGGAAATACTTTAAATAATTTCCTGCTCTAGAGAATAGGAGGAGGGCCAGAGAGTTGGAAAGTATTATTCTCCTTCTTTACGCTTCCAAATGCGGCTCCCAAGGAACCTTCGCTATTCACACACACACACACACACACACACAGCTCCTAGGAGCTTTTTCTCTGGCTCCATCAGCCTTTTCATGCGGGAATGTTCTTTTTAAGAGTGTGGCGAGAATCCTAGTCACTTGGACTTCCCATCGCATCCTGGCCTGAGCTTCCTAAGGAACTTTACAAACATGAGCTAATTAAGCTTGGAAAGCCCCATGAAAGTCCTCCCGGCCGTTATTGAAACGCGGCCAACTCTGAGGTGGACCAGCCGCTGTTCTTGCCCTTCACGGCAACCATTCAAACAGAGCAGAGGAAGGGAAGCCAGGCGGCTGCAATTGAAACTGTAAGGAAGAGGCGAGTTAGGCCGGGTGTAATTAATTGCCTCCTTGGTTTGCCTCCCTCTAACAGCGGGGCTCAGATACTGGTATTGTAACTGGGTCACTCGGGCCTTTGTGCGAGATTTCAGGTGATGGCAAAAAAAAAAAAAAAAAGAAAGAAAGAAAAGAAAAGAAAACCCTTGACAAGCAGTTCTCAGTAGAAGGAGATATTGCCCCCTCCCCCTGCAAAATGACATTTGACAAAATCTGGAGGCATCTTTAGTTGTCACATCTGCGGGAGGCGGGTGCTACTGTCATCTAGTGGGTGGAGATCGGGGTTGTTGCTAAGCATCCGATAATACACAGGACAGCCCCCACAATGGAATTATCTGATCCAAAATGTCAATAATGTGGAAGGTGAAAAACCGTGGTTTAAAAGTTCAAAAGTATGGCTGGGCACGGTGGCTCACGCCTATAATCCCAACACTCTGGGAGGCTGAGGCAGGTGGATTACTTGAGCTCAGGAGTTCGAGACCTGCCTGAGCAAAAGTGAGACCCCCTCTCTCTAAAAAGAGCCAGGTATTGTCACGGGCGCCTATAGTCCCAGCTACACAGGGAAGAGAATTACTTGAGCTCAAGAGTTTGAGGGTGCTGTGAGCTATGATGCTACAGTGCTCTACCGAGGGTGACACTGTCTCAAAATAAATATATAAATAAAAATAAAAGTTCAAAAGTGATTCAGGGTTAGCTTGTATCCTATCTCATAGCCCCCAATTTTGTATGGGTGATTTTTTTAGCCCATTGAGATCTAGGATCTAAGTCAGGGGTGGGGAATCTGCAGCCTTGGGGCCAAGTGTGGCCTTCTGGATCCTTCAGCGTAGCCTTTTGACTGAATCCAAATTTTACAGAACAAATCCTTTTAATAAAGGATTAATTGCCTCCATGGTTTGCTTCAGCCTAACAGTGGAGCTCAGATACTGGCATTTTAACAGGGTCATTTAGGCCCTTGTGTAAAAATCTAGGATGATCTTAGATTTTAAGCTCATGACAGCAGCCCGAGCCTCTCGTGTTTCTGGGCTCAGCCTTACCATAGATGCCTCCATGGGTGATCCCAGTTTTCTAACCCTGGGGTAATGTAGACAACTCGGCACCATATGTTCCTGGGAATCAGATGCCTTGCTCCTCTTGTGAGTGGCCTTTCTAGAAAAGGAACTACTTGCATAGTTCCTGGTTGGGCCCCAGAGTTTTGAGATCCTGTTTTTTCTGCAGTGAATAGAGTGAGGCATTCCCATTTCTCTGACAGAGCCTATTCAGACAACCGCTATTTATTTCCTCCCTCCTCAAGGCCCAACTGCCAGGGAGACGAGGCAGCCACAGGGAAATTCAGCCAATTGAAAGATATCATGGAATTTAATCCAACCTTTCCTTTTGCAAACTTACAAAACTGTCCTCTTGGCCTAGCGTGGTAGCTCACATCTATAATCCTAGCACTTTGAGAGGCCAAGATGTGAGGATCACTTGAGGCCAGGAGTTCAAGACAAGCTGAGCAAGAGCAAGATCCCATCCCTAGTAAAAACGGAAAAATAATTGGTGGTATATGTCTGTAGTCATAGCTACATGGGAGGCTGAGTCAGGAGGATTGTGTGAGTCCCGAAGTTGCAGTGAGCTATGATGATGCCACTGTACTCTAGCCTGGGCAACAGAGTGAAACCCTGTCCCAACAAAACAGAACAAAACCAAACACCATCCTCTCTTGAGAAAACCTCACAAAACTTCACCTCGCCCAGGAAGCCTCCTAGACACCCCTAGGCAGCCTCTCCCTCCTCACTCACTGGGGGCAAGTGTCTGCTGACTGTGGGCAGGGAAGGGCAGCATCTGTGTCTTGGAGGTTCATCCAGATGCCCTGTGGGTGTTTGAAGGGAAACAGCCACCAAGATCTCACCTGATCAATGTTGTAAATGTCTGAGACCTTGCTCTGAAATCCAGGTAACCTGCAGTCCCTGGGAGAAGGAGCTCTTTGCCTAGGTGATAGACCTGCAGCAGCAGGGCCAGTGGTAAGTCAAGCTACTTGCTAATTAAATCAGAAGGACTGGGTAGACTCCAGTGAGTGACAGGACAAACATATTCCCATCCTGCCTCCTGGGGCTGCTGTAACAAAGTTGCTCAAAGTGGGCAGATTCAACAAGAAAAATATTTTGTCTCAGTTCTGGAGACTGCAAGCCTGAGATGGACCAGGATGCAGAAAGTAGAAGCAGTGACTCTGAGCTGGTTTGGGAGAAAGAAGAATGTGAAACCAGGCTTGGTGCCTGTGGCTCAATCGGCTAAGGCGCCAGCCACATACACCTAAGGTGGCGGGTTCAAAACCCCAGCCTGGGCCTGCCAAACAACAATGATGGCTGCAACCAAAAAATGGCCAGGTATTGTGGCAGGCACCTGTGGTCCTAGCTACTTGGGAGGCGGAGGCAGGAGACTTGCTTAAGCCCAGGACTTGGAGGTTGCTATGAGCTGTGATGCCATGGCACTCTACCCAGGGGGATAGCTTGAGGCTCCGTCTCAAAAAAAAAAAAAAAAAAAAAGAATGTGAAACCAGTTTACTTTTAAAAGACAAAAGTGGCCAGGGGAGGTGGCTCATGCCTGTAATCCTAGCACCCTGGGAAGGCAGGTGGATCACTTGAGCTCAGGAGTTCCAGACCAGCCTGAACAAGAGTGAGACCCTGTCTGAAAAACTAGCTGGGTGTTGCGGTAGGTGCCTGTAGTCCCAGCTACTTGGGAGGCTGAGGCAAGAGAATCTCTTAAGCCCGGGAGTTGGAGGTTGCTATGCGCTGTGACACCACGGTACTCTACCAAGGGTGACATAGTGAGACTCTGTCTCAAGAAAAAAGGCAAAAGTGAAGCTGGTGATAACAAAAACCATGTGGCCTCTGCTGCGGCTCCCTCTCTGCCTAATAAATAATAAACTTAGACAGCATGCAGCACTTTCGACGCTGGCCTGCTTGCTCTTCCTTTCCTGTCCACCTCTCGTTATCTCAGCAACCCCAAGGTCTATTTTGTTTTGTTTTTTGAGGTAGAGTCTCATTTTATCTCAAAAAGTGAGAGCTGTGGGGTCAGAGCTCACAGCAACCTCAAACTCTTGGGTTCAAGTGCTCCTCTTGCCTCAGCCTCCCAAGTAGCTGGGACTACAGGCGCCCACCACAACACCCAGCTATTTTTAGAGGCAGGAGTCTCGCTCTGGCTCAGGCTGGTCTCAAACCTGTGAGCTCAGGCATTCCACCCGCCTCGGCTTCCCAGAGTGCTGGGATTATAGCGTAAGCCACCGGGCCCAGCCATTCAGCCCTTTTCCTAACCCACTCTCTATCTCTTTACTTTAACTTTGTGGTGCATTTACTCGTTCTCTTGCTTGAAAAAGCCTTGTTTATAGACCAAACAGCCCTGAAATCTCAATGGCTTTGCAGAAAAAGGGTCTGTTCTTGCCCATAGTACATTCCAGCACAGGCTGGGTTGGGGGCTCCTCCAGGGACTCAGGCTTCTTCCATCCAGTGGCACCACCGTCCTCTAGGACCTCTGGGTCTGGCCAAGTGTACAGGGAAGGGAGAGAGAAGGGATGATCACAGGCTGGTTCTTAGGGGCCAGGCCTGGAGGTCGCATGTGTCACTTCCTCCTGCATTTTACTGGCTAGAGCTTGGTTACGCGGCACCATCTAACTTCCCACGAGGCTGGGCAATGTAGCGCAGTGGTGTGTCGGGAGGAGAGAGGGCATCTGCATTTCCAGGGCTTTGGCTTGACTGTGTTCACCACAGTACCTAGACCGTTGCCAGGCACGTGATGTGCATTCACAAGCTGATCGCCGACCCCCTCCACACACACACACTTACTGCCCAGCAGATGGGCCCTGATCGCCTTCATGATGGTACCAATGAAAATGTGGGTGGCTGGTGGCGCCTGTGGCTCAAAGCAGTAGGGCACTGACCCCATATGCCAGAGGTGGCAGGTTCAAACCCAGCACTGGCCAAAAACTGCAAAAAAAAAAAAAAAAAAAAGAAAGAAAGAAAGAAAGAAAGAAAGAAAGAAAACGTGGGTGGCTCGGCGCCTGTGGCTCAAGTGGCTAAGGCGCCAGCCACATACACTTAAGGTGACAGGTTCGAATCCAGCCTGGGCCTGCCAAACAACAATGACAGCTGCAACCAAAAAAATAGCTGGGCATTGTGGTGGGCACCTGTGGTCCCAGCTACTTGGGAGGCTGAGGCAGGAGACTCGCTTGAGCCCAGGAGTTGTAGGTTGCTGTGAGCTGTGATGCCACAGCACTCTACCCAGGGGGATAGCTTGAGGCTCTGTCTCAAAAAAAAAAAAAGTGGGACAGTTTTGTCAATTCAAGGCATACATTAGTCACGGAGTCAGAGCTGGAAGGAATATCAGAGATCATTTAATTTTGTACCTTCCATCTAAAATGGGTAAACTGAGGCATTGAGAAGGAAAAGGATGTGTCAGTGTTCCACAGCTAACTGGAGGCACATGGCACTGAGCCTTGATTTTCAGTCTGCCTTCTTAGTCCATGAAGGAGAAAGTCCCAACAGTAGTGGCTGGGGCTATCAACTTGGGGCCCCAGTTTGGCCACTCAGTTGCTGGGATATTGGATAAGTCTCACTTTATCACCCCTGGTAGAGTGCAATGGTGTCATAGATCAGAGCAATCTCTAACTCCTGGGCTCAAGAGATTCTCTTGCCTCAGCTTCCCAAGTAGCTGGGACTACAGGTGCCCGCCACATGCGTGGCTATTTTTAGAGATGAGGGTCTCACTCTAGCTCAGGCTGGCCTCAAACTTGTGAGTTCAGGCGATCCACTCACCTCGGCCTCCCAAAGTGCTAGGATTATAGGCGTGAGCCACTGTACCTGACCAATTTAACCTTTTGGTACCTCCGTTTCCACATCTGTAAATGTGGAAAATATTCCCGACCTCATGGAGTCACTATGAGGGTCCCATTGCTTCAGGTACAATGATTAGAACCAGGCCCAGCAGGGGGGAAGTGCTCAGTCAGAATCAGCCATATGCTGTTGGAAGTGATCTTTTTTTTTTTTTTTTTGAGGCAGAGCCTCAAGCTGTCCCCCTGGGTAGAGTGCTGTGGCATCAAGCTCACAGCAACCTCCAACTCCTGGGCTCAAGCGAGTCTCCTGCCTCAGCCTCCCAAGTAGCTGGGACCACAGGTGCCCGCCACAACTCCTGGCTATTTTTTGTTTGCAGCCATGATTGTTGTTTGGCGGGCCTGGGCTGGATTAGAACCTGCCACCTTAGGTGTATGTGGCTGGCGCCTTAGCCACTTGAGCCACAGGCACCGAGCCATTGGAAGTGATCTTCACCCCACCAGGATATGCACAAGTTCTCAGCCAACTTCGTACTGAAAGACTTAACTCAGAGACAGAGACTTCTGGAAAAGCTAAAGGAAATACAGTACTTCTGTCCTTTTAATGTTTTTATTTTATTTATTTGTAAGTACAGGTCCCCTTATCCTAACACCTGTTCTGGGCCTCAGGATCCCATCAGTGGATCATCACTCCTACCACTGGGGGACCATTTTCATCACCCTGCACATTACCTGGTAACAAGTGAGGAACCAGATGCCCAATCAAACTTTAATTCAATCCATTCCACCTAGACTCAGCCAGGTTGGTTCTAATCTAATTAAAAGGGCCCCATTCGCTCTTAATCCCATTAGATCAAACCTACCAGGTCCCCTGGAGTCCTCCTCCCCTGTCCACACCTCCTCCCCTGTGACACCGGCCACCACAGGCCTCACCCAATAAACAACAAACCAGTGACAGGCCAGAAACTTTTGCTTTAAACTTTGCAAATTTTAATAGGAGGAAAAAAAAATTAACATGTCATCTCTACCTAAAAAAACATTGACGTGAAGAACATGTTTCTAAATCTTCAGAGACACAACCTTCGCTAGCTAGGTATTAAAACAAATCCCCCCTAAACTGGGCCGAAAGCGTTATCAGATTTTCCTCATTAGACTCAACCCCAGGGCTCCTTACATGACTTCCAGCATGTGTTGTGAGTGAACAGTGAGTAAATTCTTTTGGTTTTACATGAGAAGGTGAGCGAACGTGTTTTCCTTATAATGGTCTAGAGTGAGAGAAAGTGGACGTCATTGGTAACACACACACACAAAAAACGCAATGTAGCATTTTTTTTTTCATGATGGGTTAATAGTTCGTGCATGTTGAACACGGGGAACGGGCTTTGTTATGAGAAATGAGACGAGGATACTGAGTGCTGTGTGTTCCTGGTGGGGTCGACCAGGCTTTCTGAAAGCTGGTGAAAGTTCCCTGGCCACTATAAAAACTGCCACAGGGAGGCAGTAGAGCTCAGTGCTTAACAAGCAGGGGCTCTGGAATCAGATTCCAGTTTCAGGACAGACTCTCCACACCTAACGGCTGTGTGACCTCCAGCAAGTCGCTAGACTGCTCTGTGCTTCATTTGCCAACTCAGCCAAATGTGGATGAAACTATTACCCAACTCCTAGGGATGCTTTGAAGGTGAGTGGGCTCCCTGGCTCAGCAACTAAATTCTTAATTAGTGTTAATCCAAAAAGTAGGAGTTGAAGGGCACAACAGATTTTATCGGATAGATGGATTGATAGGTGATAGATTGGTTTTTTTTTGAGAGCCCAATGTTTTTCAGGCTGTGTGAAATAATTTAACCCCCCAAATCTGTAAACAATTGCGGAACGAGTTTTTTCCCAACCTCCACCTATAGTCACATCCCGTTCTGGTCATAAAGCAGTTGCTTCAGAGAAAACACCACCCTCCGCAGGGCTATCCTTCTAAGTTTGTTCTGATCATGCAAAGGATGTGCAAGTTTCTCCATTTCACTCTTGACTGTAACAAGCTTTCTCTTAGCCTTTAGGTGACAGATAGATAAAAAATATATATGGAAATTTGCAGTACCTAATGCCTAAATATACCTGATATACATAGTCATTATATTATGTGATATAATATGTTATAATGTGTTATCATTATCTATACAATTTATTTTGGGTTTCACTTAACAATTTCACAGAGATTGAGAGGTCTGCTTTTCTTTTTTTGCAGTTTTTGGCCAGGGTTTGAACCCGCCACCTCTGGCGTATGGGGCTGGCGCTCTACTCCTTGAGCCACAGGTGGCGCCCAAGAGATCTGCTTTTTTCGGCTCTTTTTCTTGTTCCAGTTTTCAAAGAAAGAGCCTACGCTGAAAGCTTATCATTTTGTGTGTTGATCACAGTGAATGCCCAAGTTTGGGTAAGGGGAAACGTTAGCTCCTGCCTAGAGGTTGAAGGGGTAAATGGAGGTGTTTAGGGGATTGATACATTTCCTGGAAGAGGAAAAGGGTTAATTGTATGCATTGGGATCCTGGTGATCAGATGTGAGGAATTTAGATTTAATCACCTGATTGGATTACGGTTCTACGCTTGGGATTGGCTGGCTGGGTTATGGAAGTGGATTAGATGTTGATGGAATTTCAGACTGCTCCTTTATGAAAGGAGGTAAAAGAAACCAAGTAAGAGATTGTCTCTATGACCCAGTGGCCCTAGGAAATCAGAGTTGGCAATTTCTGAACTGCTCAGCCAGGATTATTTAGGGCTGATTCTAATTGACAGTGAACAATCATGATAGTGAGCATTTACTGAGCACTTACTATACACCAGGCACTGTGCTAAGTATGCACCTTCCATACACAAACCTCTCCGAAAATCCTCACCACAAGTCTATAAAAGGAGTAATATCGATAAGCTCCTTTTATTTATTTCTTTATTTAGAGACAGAGTCTCGCTATGTCACCCTCAGTAGAGTGCTGTGGTATCATAGCTCACAGCAACCGCAAACTCTTGGGCTTAAGTGATTCTCTCGCCTCAGCCTCCCAAGTAGCTGGGACTACAGGTGGCCACAACACCCGGCTATGTTTTTGTTGCAGTTGTCATTGTCGTTTAGCTGGCCTGGGCCGAGTTCGAACTCACCACCCTCGGTGCATGTGCCCAGGACCATAACCACTGTGCTACAGGTGCCGAGCTGTTAAGCTCCTTTTACAGATGAGAAAACTGAGACCCCATGAGGTCAAATGATTTTTCAAGGTGTAACCAGCTTTTGTAATTTCACCTTCTGCAAAGGGAGGTAGCATCCCAGACTCTCGCTTTGCAAGAGGTCCTGGCCAAGGGCCTTGGCTATGGACAATGTACCCAGAGAAGCAGGTTCCTCAGGAACTCCCTGGAGGGCACTGGAGGAAGACAAGCTGGCTGCATCTGACAAAGGGGCAACGTGCTTTAAGTTTGAAGAAGGCAAGAGGTGAGATCAGGGTGTGAAGCTGCGGCCTCTACAGGGCACTGGCCAGGACGGGGGACCTCAGGGCTTTCTCCAGGATGGATCAGTTCTCTTCTCGCTGCTGCTGACTTATGGAAGGTAAAAGTACTAATGCTGGGCAGAGGAAGGGCCAAAGCTGGACGGTTTTGTTTTGTTGTTTTTTTAGAGACAGAGTCTTGCTCTGTCGCCCTCAGTAGAGTGCCGTGGCATCACACAGCTCACAGCAACCTCCAGCTGCTGGGCCCTGAGGCTCTTGCCTCAGCCTCCCAAATAGTTGGGACCACAGGTGCCTGCCACAATGCCCAGCTAAAAAGCCATATGGTTTTAAGAGAGACTTTGCTGATGTACTTTTCTTTAACCAACAACTATTCTTTGAGCTTTTAACAAGAGTCTAGGAATAAAAATTGTATTTCCTCCAAACCATGCCATCCTCCAAGGTATGTTTTTCCTCTTGATTCTCAGGAACACTTGAAAGGCAGGGGCAAAGATTTAACCTTTACCGAAGCAGCAGGTGAGGCTCAGAGAGGTTGAGGAACCTTCCCGGAGTCACACAGCCGCTGAATAACAGAGGTGGAAAGTGAACTACAGACTCTCTTCCCCTGCCTCGTACTGACAGGGATGCAACCATATTCATTACTGGAAGAAAAATTCTTTTTTCTTTCAATACTCAACAGAAGAAATAAGACTGATATATCCAAATGACAGGTCGGAATATTGGATATTGACGGAGAGTTTTTGGACACTGTGGCTGTGACTTCTACCTAGACACTCTGATAGGCCAACTGTGGCCCCCAGAAGGAGCCATTATTTTCCATTCTGCAGCTGGGGAAACCGGGGCTCAGAGAAGTTAAGAAAGTTATTCAAGATGCCCCAGCCAGCAGTTGTCCCTTCCCAGCCCAGGGAGGCACCGCCCGAGGCACGCACAAGCCCTCTGGGTAGACGTGGTCATATGTGGCGTGAGTGCAACCTCAGCCTCCTTTAGGGCCTAAAAATGAGTCATCTGAAAGTCAAAGAACCAGCCTCTCCGGACACATGATGAGGCTGGTTTGCACATTAGATGGAGCTGGGCCCAGATAATGTGGCTCTAAGCAGAGAAGATGGCCTCACTCCAACTGCATACCCTCTGCAAGCCCTTGGGAGCTGGCCAGGCCCAATGACCCATGGAGGAGGTGGTGCTATGCCCTAGTGTCTGAGCAACATGGCTTGGCCAAGTCCGCTGGGCTTCTTCCAGCTCAGAAACTCGTTTATTTTTACCCTTCGATGTGAACCAGATGTGGGCACCTCACCGTCCAGGAAGCTCCCCTATTCCTCTACCCCCAGCCCCTCAGCGCCTGGCAAGGGGGTTTATCGGGAATAGCAGCTGGTGGACCAGACTCCACCTTCTCCTCCTTCCCTCACCCCTACATCCCATTTCTCATTTGCACCCCCTGCATCTTCCCCCCCCCCACCATTTGAAGCAGGAAATGACACTGGACAGCTCTCAACAGTCCATATGTCCTGGACAGTCTCTCTAGGAATTTTCTGGGCCTCGAGCTTGCTCTGTGTGTCATGTCCTTCCCACTCACAGTACTTGAAAAAGAAATTGAAAAGTGCATAAGGAAAATGAGAATGAGCATCTTTTGTTCCCAGTTCTTATGATCTTGGGCAAGTAATTTTTTCATGCCTGCCTGGACTTGTGGATTTGATGCCTTATAAACCATTACCTTCCGTAATATTGTTAATAATTAAAATATTCCAAATTTGGCCAGTGGAAGGCCATTTAAGCTGGTTGCTGTGCCCTTTGGCCATGACCCATCATTCTTCGAGCTTTCTGGTACAGGCTGTTCCAGGCTCATCTGTACTTTTTTTGTCCTAGATCTAGAATCAGTCAGTTCTCCAAGAACCCTGGTTCCTTTCTTGGAAAATGGTATTTAGAAGTCAAGATCTGGATACTAACACAGTGCTGGAAGGTTTAGCCAATACAGACAGATAGGGGTAGAAAGTAAAGGTCATCCACATGGGTGCAGACAAGGTCAAACTCTCGCTCTTTGCCGAAGATAGGATCTTATCCATAGAGAACCCCAAACACTCAACCACAAGACTACTGGAAGTGATCAAACAATATAGCAATGTCTCAGGATATAAAGTCAGTGTCCACAAATCAGTAGCCTTTGTATACACCAGTAACGGCCAAGATGAGAAGCTAATCAAGGACACAATTCCCTTCATAGTAACTTTAAAAAAATGAAATACCTAGGAATATACATAACAAAAGAGGTGAAGGACCTCTACAAAGAAAATTACAAAACTCTAAGAAAAGAAACAGCAGAAGTTATTAACAAATGGAAGAACATACCATGATCATGGCTGGGAAGAATCAACATTGTAAAAATGTCTATACTTCCCAAAGCAATCTACAGATTCAATGCAATCCCCATTAAAATACCATCATCGTGGGCAGGGCCTGTGGCTCAGTTGGTAGGGCACTGGCTCCGTATACCGAGGGTGGCAGGTTCAAACCTGGTCCCGGCCAAACTGCAACAAAAAAAAAACAGCTGGGCGTTGTGGGAGGCACCTATAGTCCCAGCTACTCGGGAAGCTGAGGCAAGAGAATTGCCTAAACCCAGGAGTTGGAGGTTGCTGTGAGCTGTGATGCCACCACACTCTACCGAGGGTGATAAAGTGAGATTCTGTCTCTACCAAAAAAAAAAAAAAAAGATACCAATACCATCATCATACTTTCAAGATTTGGAAAAAAATAATTCTTCATTTTGTATGGAATCGGAAGAAACCCTGTATAGGCAAGGCAATTCTTAGTAATAAAAACAAAACTGGCGGTTCACCTGACCAGACTTTCATCTATACTACAGGGCCATAGAGATCAAAACAGCATGGCATTGGCACAAAATAGAGACATTGACATTTGTAACCGAATAGAAAACCATGAGATGAAACTAACCTCTTATAGCCACCTGATCTTTTTTTTTTTTTTTTTGAGATGGAGCCTCAAGCTATCCCCCTGGGTAGAGTGCCATGGTATCACAGCTCACAGCAACCTCCAACTCCTGGGCTCAAGCGAGTCTCTTGCCTCCGCCTCCCAAGTAGCTGGGACCACAGGCGCCCACCACAATGCCCGGCCATTTTTTGGTTAAGGCCATCATTGTTGTTTGGCGGGCCCGGGCTGGGGATTCGAACCCGCCACCGTAGGTGTATGTGGCTGGTGCCTTAGCCGATTGAGCCACAGGTGCCGAGCCAGCCACCTGATCTTTGATAAAACAAAGGGGAACATACACCGGGGAAAAGAATCCCTATTCAATAAATGGTGCCGGGAGAACTGGATATCCACATGTAAAAGACTGAAACTGGACTTCCACCTTTCTCCACTCACAAAAATTGATTCAAGATGGATAAAAGACCTAAATCTAAGGCACAAAATAATAAAAATCCTCAAAGAAAGCATGGGAAAAACATTTGAAGATATCAGCCTGGGGAAAGATTTTATGAAGAAGACTTCCATGGGAATTGCACCACCAACAAAAATAAACAAATGGGACTTAATTAAACTGAAAAGCTTCTGTACAGCTAAGGAGACAATAACCAAAGCAAATCTTCAGAATGGGAAAAGATATTTGCATATTATGAATCACACAAAAGCTTAATAACCAGGCTCTATAGACAACTCAAGTTAATCAACAAAACATCCAACAATTCCATATATCACTGGGCAAGAGAGATGAATAGAACCTTCTCTAAAGAAGACTATAGCTAACAAACATATGAAAAAATGCTCATCATCCTTACTCATCAGAGAAATGCAAATCAGAACTACCCTGAGATGTCACCTAACCCCAGCGAGAATGACCCATATCACAAAATCTCAAAGCTGCAGATGCTGACATGGATGTGGAGAGAAGTGAACACTTTTACACTCCTGGTGGGACGGCAAACTAATACAACCTTTTTAGAAGGAAGTATGGAGAATCCTCAAGGAACTCAAATTAGGCCTCCCATTTGATCCTGCAATCCCATTACTAGGCATCTACCCAGAAGAAATGAATCCTTTTATTCTAAGGACATTTGTACTAGTCTGTTTATCGCAGCTCAATTTACAATTGCTAAAATACGGAAACAGCCTAAATGCCCACCAACCCAGGAGTGGATTCACAAGCTGTGGTATATGTATACCATGGAATACCTTTCAGCCATTAAAAAAGATGGAGACTTTACACCTTTTGCATTAACCTGGATGGAGGTGGAACACATTCTTCTTAGTAAAGCATCACAAGAATGGAGAAACAGGAGTCCAATGAACTCTGTTCTAATATAAAGGCAGCAGATGAGCTAATACAAGGGGTGGGGTGGTGGTGGACAGGGGAGAAGGGAGGAGTAAAGGGAATTGGGGTCACAGTGTATGATACACCTCTTGGGCGCAGAACACAATCATAAGAAGGACTTTCCCTAACAAATGCAATCAGTCTAACCTAATTCTTTGTACCCTCAATGAATCCCAAACAATTAAAAAAAAAGATCTACATGCTGAGTGTGCTCTTTGCCACTAGGGCGAGGTGAACAGAGCTAGGGAAGGTAAGTGTGTACGTATTCACGCAATCAGTCACATCGGCATTGATTTATTGAGTATTTTTATTAATTAGTAATTTGTGGTAAAATACATAAACATCCTAAACATTTTTAAGTGTACAGTTCCGTGGGATTATATACATTCACATTGTTATGCAACCATCATCACCCTCCATCCACACAAATTCTTTTTGTCTTGCAAAATCGAAACTCTGTACCTATTAAGCAATGTTAATAATTTCTCTATGTATTTCTGACATATAGAAAACCATGAGTTCACACTAATATATCCAATTCCTATCCAGCACCACAGGGTTCATTTAAACTTGCTCTTTCCATCATTGGCCTTCCACACACTGCCCAGGCTCCAGCTCCTTGCTGCAGATACCCCCTCCCCCATGGGCTCCCGGTTAGGGTCACATGACTCCCCACTTCCTTCCACTGTGGACACTGGCCTTGGCCCATCCACTGAAATTTAGGAAAGGATGAAGGTGGAGAAGGGGATGTAAAAAAGAGGAGCTACTAGCGCCACAATTTTATTTTATTTATTTTATTATTTTTTATTTTTTGAGACAGAGTCTCACTCAGTCACCCTGAGGTTGAGCACCATTGCATCATGGCTCACAGCAATCTCAAACTCTTGGGCTCAAGCAATTCTCTTGCCTCAGCCTCCCGAGTACTGGGACTACAGGCTCCCACCTCAACCCGTGGCTTGTTTTGGCTTTTTTTTTTTTTTTTTTTTATGTTGGGGGTCTCACTCTTGCTCAGGCTGGTCTCGAACTCTTTTTTATTTTTGTTAGATAGAGTTTCAAGCTATCACCCTGGGTAGAGTGTCATGGTGTCATAGCTCACAGCAACCTCTAACTCTTAGGCTCAAGCGATCCTCTTGCCTCAGTTTTTCTATTTTTATTTATTTATTTTTTTGAGACAGAGCCTCAAAAAAATAATCGCTCTGAGTAGAGTGGTGTGGCATCACAGCTCACAGCAACCTCCAACTCCTGGGCTCAAGCAATTCTGCCTCAGCCTCCCAAGTAGCTGGGACTACAGGTGCCTGCCACAACGCCCAGCTCTTTTTTGGTTGCAGCCATCCTTGTTGTTTGGCGGGCCTGGGCTGGATTCAAACCTGCCAGCTCATGTGTATGTGGGCTGGCGCCTTAGCCGCTTGAGCCATAGGCTCCGAGCCAGTTTGTCTATTTTTAGAGACGGGGGTCTCGATCTTGCTCAGGCTGGTTCATGAGTTCAGGCTTGAACTCATGAACAATCCACTTGCCTTGGCCTCCCAGAGTGCTAGGATTACAGGCGTGAGCCACAGCACCAGGCAGTACCATGATTTTAAAACTCCAGACTTTATTCTGATCTCAGAAGTTGCTCCTGCCTTTTTTGATTCCAGGGTCTCACGATTACTTTGAGTTTTCTCCTCCTTTTGTGACAATTTCTTGGTCTTTCCTGCTGTCTTCTCCTGATTAGACTAGGGAGGTAGCTTTTTAGAAAGAATAAAAGAGGTGAAGTGCCCTTCTCATCATATCATATAGAGGAGTGTGTGATATCAACAAACGCTAGTCACATTTTAAAGTTGGAGAAATGGGGCTTCCGAAGCTGTCATCTGCCTAAAGTCACATGACCAGCAAATGATAGAGGGGATTTGAACACTGGCCATTGTGAAACTTGTGCCCGTTTCCTTAGTCTGAGAAGAAGAACCAGGCGGAGAGGAAGATGGTAAAAGGCCCCTGATGTTGAAATGAAAGGTGGGAGGTGAGGTGGCCTTGAACCTGGTCAGCCAGGGCTGCTTGGCCACCTACAGCTTCTTCTCTGGGGACCTGTCCAGCCCCGTTTTAACTTTTCTCTGGTGCAAGTGGCAATGCAGGCTTCTCTTGGAATAGATCTAGCAAGACTATGTTTTGTCCGTTCAGTGGGATTGTCTGGTTTTTGCTCCTCTAGCACTGGGGTGACAATGTGATAATTCAAAAAAGATGCATTTTTTTTTTATAGTTTTTGGTCGAGGCTGGGCTTGAACCACCACCTCTAGCATATGGGGCCAGAGCCCTACTCCTTTGAGCCATAGGTGGTGCCCAAAAGATGCATTTTTTTTTTTTTTTTTTTTTTATGAGACGGAGCCTCAAGCTATCCACCTGGGTAGAGTGCCATGGCATCACAGCTCATAGCAACCTCCAACTCCTGGGCTCAAGCAAGTCTCCTGCCTCCGCCTCCCAAGTAGCTGGGACCACAGGC
>CAUYQV010075181.1:0-11109 GCA_963574575.1 Galagoides demidoff | reverse complement strand
ATATTTTGAATTGAAGCTCACTCAAGGTCAAGAAGTACTGGAGTTTATCTGTATAAACAGACTGGCCTGATCAATACGTCAAAGAGGACCATTGACTCCCCTTCTCCCTTCCTGCTATCTCAAAATATTTCAGAACCTAGGATCAGGAATATAGTTGGACCAGGCCCAAATCATTTTTGTCATAAAGGTTAATCTACAAGTCAATTGATCTCTTGTTCATCCTTCATCCTCCCTAGCAACCGTTTATGCCCTGTACTCCTCGATTTCCCCTCTGAAAGGCCTGTATAAAGCTGTCTGAACTTCATAGGAAAATTGTGATTTACTTGTGAGCACAGTAAATAAATCTTCACTCTTATTAATCTGCCTTAGTTGTGAGTTGATCTTTCAGTGAACTTTTGGGGGGAGGGGAAAGGGCAAGTTTCCCCTCATTCCTACACACTCACCTGGTTCTGGGTGACCAGTGCCATTGTACAATATAGAAAGAACTTTGAAAGGCAGTCTCCTGCTGGCAAGATACTTTCCAGGGACAAAGCATTGATGGCATCAATTCAGAAAAAAAGATTCTTATTGTCCAGACTTTTTTATCCAAACAAAAGACTAGCAGCTGGTATTTATCTTTTCTCTTTAAGGCTAGGGGTCTAGCAGCTTTATAAATAAGGCAATCCTGATCATAAACTCAGCTGCATTTTTATAAAATGGTAGGGTTAGCCTACCACTTCCTACCTTAAACCCTGGTAGTCACTTCTCTTCCTTACTAATAAATGTCCTTTGTGGCACTTTTTTTCTCCTAGGATAGGGCACTTTTATCTTTGATAAAAACTGGTTCAGGGAGATATCTGTTGTTGTCAATGATTATATCAGTAGCATCTGGGAACTCGTACATTGCCTCTTGGTCAGCAGAAGCCGCTTCTCCCGCTATCTTGACATTTTTCAAGCCAAACCTCTATCTAAAATTATCAAATCATCCTTTGCAGGCATTAAATTCCTCAGCGTTAGATCCTTCATCTTCCTTTTATTTTTTAAGTTGTCCTATAATGAATGACTTCACTTTTTTCCCCATCATATTGGAGTCTAGGGGTATATATTTCTTACAGCAATCCTGCATTCACATAAAAGCTGTATTTTTATATGAAATAAAAAGGTTTAATTTGCAAAAAGTGCAAAATGTTCCTGCCTGCTGGCATAGTTGCAGTAACGGCTTCACGAATTTCCTTTCCTTTCCTTATCATGGTTGTTAGGCTGGATTTATTCATCTTGAAATGGTGGGCAATGCAGCTGCAGACCTCAGTCTGTGGTACATATCAACCAATTCAACTTTTCATTGCAGCATCACGACTTTCCTCTGCTTCTTGTGAACTAGTATCACTAGTGGCACTTTGTATGAGTCCCATGGTGTTATTTAAGGTGAATACACAAGTTTGGATAAATCAGATGCGACAACTCTTTTAGTAGAAAATACTGGGGCAGGTGAACTCAATTTGAGTTTTGTTTGGCTTTCTTATTGCCTTAAACTAGAAGCCACGGTGCCATTTCCGGCTAGCCAACTTGTTGGCAGGTGGGCTGGTAAAAGTGGAACTCTTGGGGAAAGTTGTAGAGTTGTTTCTGAACCTCAGCACTATTGACATTTTGAGCCAGATAATTCTTTGCTTTGGTGGACGGTGCTCTGTGTTATAGGATGGTTAGCAGAATCCTTGGTCTCTACCCCTAAGATGCCAATAGCATAGGGTGACCAGATTTTAACATTGGTAAATTGGGACAACATGGCGGGGGTGGTGGTGGGGGGTGGGCAGGGCAGGGGCAGGGCGGGGCAGGGCCGGGCCTGACAACAACGCAAACTTTGATAAGCAGTTCTCCATAATCATTTCTCAACAATTATTTGTTATTATTACAGTTTAACATTATAAAATTAACAAAAATAATATAAAACTCATATTCTGGTGAAATAGCCACATGGCAGCCAAAAACCGTATATTCCCTTCCTGTTCTCCCACCAGTTCATGCATTCTTTCCAAAAATCAGAACTTTTTTTAAAACATGGCGGAACGCGGGACAAATTGTTAAAAAGTGGGACTGTCCCACCAAAAGCGGGACGTCTAGTCACCCTACAATAGCATGCCCTCTCTACTTGCAACGACCAAAAATGTCTTCAGATTTTGCCAAAAGTCCCCTGGAGGGCATTCATTATTGCTCTTAGAAAACCACTGTCCTGGAGTTATCCAGGAGAAGTCTAATGACTCTTTACCCATGTAATACTGCTTGTTTATATCAAGTATCTCCAAAAGATGAACTTAGTGACAATACTTTAGGACACATTAATGTTTTCCTACATATAAAGGCATATTTTGGGACCTGTTTTTCCAAGTACAACGGCTTACTGCTTGAGTTTCTTTACCATTTTCTCATCAATGTCATTCACCATTTCATTCGTAAGTGGGAGGATACATGATTCTAGAAAAGAAATGAAGGAAAAAATATTGAAAAAGACAAAATGAGAACTATATAATGATACATGATGAAATATGATGGAATTTATTTAGTATTTATAACTATATCCCTAAACATTTTCGTATCAAGAAGAGCTGTCTTTAATATCTACAGCAAAATGACAGTTTACAGAAAGAAAGACCCAGACCTCTTCTGGGAAGGGCAAAGTTCTTCAGCAGTGAGATAATGACAGCAGAGATGCTTGTAGCTTCAAATCACCCCATCTGATTTTTCTGTGGCATTGTGGAGGGTCTAATCAGCACACCTCAGCTACCTCTCACGCATATCATAGCTTAATAGTTTCTTCATATTTCTTGTTTACATCCTCTTCATAAATCTTCTGTCAAGAAATAGTGTGGTAACTATTTCACTTGAATAGATTTGGCATTTTAAATGAGATACTGGAAGGAAGCATAGGATTATAAACATATGCCCTGCAGTCAGGTAAAATGTTCTCAGACAGGAGAAAAGTTTTAGTTTTTTTGCAGATTTCACTACATCAATGCACCCTCTTCTGTCTGATGATTGTAGCTTATTTGCCTTTGTAACAGTGGAAGATGGTTGTTATGATACCTGTAATGCATGAACAACCCGGTTACTGTTACCATCCTACCTCTGTGTGGTTGACCTGATGATCAGATATTTGCTGGGCACTCTACTTAAAAGTAAGGGACTATCTTACTTTCAGCATCTGCTCTGTTTGATGTTGTGTCCCAAGTGCCGAGATAGAGCCTGACACATAGCAGATGCTCCATGAATATTTGTGGAATAAATAAGTGACATCCTTTGTGTCATGTAAACTTCCTGGTTTTATGAACTATATCCAATTTTCTCATAAAATCTCAGACTCTTGGCTCTTTCAAAAGAAAAAACAATTGAAATATTTTATAAGGGAGCACCCTTCAAAAGATTTCATTACAGGGCTTATTTAAATATTGACGTTTTTTTATCATGCATTTGAAACAGAAACTTATCTACAAAATTTTTAGAAAAGGTACATATATCCTATAAATGCAATATTTTCCTCATTACCTACAGTGTAATTTTTATGGGCATTATATAAGGTAAATTATACCTATATTGGTTACAATTTTTGATTCCTGGAATAAAAGGGCACTTTCAATAATAATGGTGGTCAATATGGCTGAGGCAAATTGCATCAATATGTTAGAAATGTTGCTTTTCTCCATGTAGCACTCAGGGTCTTGATATCCTTAGGCAAACATACTTGTCACCCCTGGAGACCATGCTGTATACAGGGGAGGAGGGAAGAAGATTGTCATTAGAATTGGAATGGACTGACACTGCTATTCTGAGGTGACTTACAGTATGGTACCGATGAGATTTACAGTATGCCCCAACTCCTACCGAGGGTCCTTCCAATCTTCACAATGTACCTTGATATTGCAGCTAACCCTGTGCTCTCCTTTTTTCTTTTCTTTTTCTTTTTTTTTTTTTTTTTTGAGACATAGCCTCAAGATATAGCTCTGGGTAAGAGTGCTGTGGAATCAAACTCCTGGGTTTAAGCGATTCTCTTGCCTCAGCCTTCCAAGTACCTGGGACTACAGGTACCTGCCGCAATGCCCCGCTATTTTTTGTTGTAGTTGTCATTGTTTGGTAGGCCTGGGTTGGATTTGAATCTGCCAGCTCTGGTGTATGTGGTTGGAACCTTAGATATTTGAGCTACAGGTGCCACCCATCCTTTTCTTAATTAAAACATTGCGAAGTCCTCCCCAATGCATAGAAGTTTAAGCTCTTTGACATAGCTTATACGGCTATATTTCTTCCCATTCCCTGCATGTACTGTGTATTCCCTTACACCAAAATATTTCTGATGCTTTACACATTCCATGCTATTTCTCACCTTTCCACATGCTGTTTCCTCTATGTGGAATAACTCACTGCTTGAGTCCTCTCACCAGAACACCCCATAACTCCCCTATTAAGGTACTCTCCCTACATCCCATTTTAAACCCTGATAGGACAAGGAGCACATTTGTTTTGTTCTCTTTGTATCCCCAGCAAAAGGTAATAGTGAGTGCTCAATAAATGTTCATTGACAAAGTTAACAAAAGACAGGATGGCCCACCTACTTGGCCTGCAGGTCAGCTGTGGAGATGACAGCTCCCAGGGACTGCACAAAGCCAATCACAGCCAAGTTGAGCATCTCCATCAGTGTGTGGAAGATGCCTCTAAACAGGGTGACCTCATTGTCTCTGCTTTTGGTAATGGAGTCATAGGCAGGCATAATCAGAGCCTGTTGCAAAGATGTTGGGAGTCCATAGCCTCAAACATGGTCCTGCCCTCAAACACACCTGAGGTCTCTGTGAACTCCTGCACATTGCACTTGATGGACACAGCACCGTGCAGATGTGGGATGGGAACCTGTCACTGAACACAGGCTTCTTTCTTAGGGGACTATGCAGAAATGCCCTTCCTGTAAAATACCTCCTCTCCAAAAATTACCTCCCGCAGCCCCATAATATTGAAACCAAATTGAGCAGTTAAATATCAGCAAGAAAGTCTCTGACCTCTCTTTCCTTGTGGCAATTATTTTCCTAAATTGTCTGTAGCAATCCTTAAGAATTTTTCTCTGAGCAGGCTCTTATTCAAGCCTTCAACCTTAAGCTTGAAGATTTTCTTTTCTTTTCTTTTCTTTTTTTTTTTTTTTTTTGAGACAGAGTCTTAGTCTCCCTGAGGTTGAGTGCCATGACATCGTAGCTAACAGCACCTCAAACTCTCGGGCTCAAGCGATCCTCTTGTCTCAACCCTCCCAAGTAGCTGGGATTACAGGTGCCCACCACAAGGTCTGGCTAGTTTTTCTATTTTTAGTAGACAGTGGGTCTTGCTTTCCTCAGGCTGGTCTCAAACTCCTGAGCTCAGTCAATCCACCTGCCTCTGTCTCCCAGAATGCTGGGATTACAGGTGTGAACCACTGCACCCAGACCTGAAGGTTTTCTTATGGGCATTTATACTATTTGAAGATTCACCAGATAAATGAGAATAAAACTACTTACAGGAAATAATAAAGTGGCCGAGGGCGCAGAGTCTGGGAGCAGACAGCCTGTGTTCACAACTTAGCTCCATCTCTTACCAGCTGTTATTTCTCTGTACTTATTTCCTTAAGTATAAAATGCAGCTTTATTTCCTTAAGAGTAAAAGGAAGAGGAAGAATTAAATGAACAATTGTCTTTAAAGCATCCGAAACAGAGCCTGGCACAGGAAAGCTCCATTATTATAAGTGCTATTATCCTAGCGTTAAGGTCTTGTCCTATCTGGGGAAATCAGATTGGCAGGGATGGGATGTTTTCTTACCACGTTTGTTTTTCTTTCATCAGGTATGGTCTCACAAAAAATGTAGAACAGCTTTTACACTGCATTTGAGTTGCCAGAATTTTAGGAACACTATTTTTCATAATGATATACTTCATTTTGATTTATGGTGTTTAGGGACTCTGGAATTTCCAAACATTGTAGATCTTAGAATTTGTCTTTATGCTTCCACACTGTTTTCTTCCTTCATAACTCTTCAACCTCTTCTTTTACCTTGTAAGCTGGTAAAAAGTAAATCATAACGAAACCTGTTTTTCCCCTCCTCTGCTCCTTCTCTCCTCTGCAACCCCCTCTCACCATAACCCCCAGCAAGGGAGGAGCAGGAAGGTGTCATCAGCTATGCAGGGTACTTGGAAGCCTTTCTCAGAGGAAGCTTAGTTCTTAGCATGAATGGATTTTTAAAACTACGCTTTAATTATCTAAATGGCAAAGCCAAAATATAACTTGCAGTTACTCTTACAAAACAAAAAACTCTTAACCAGCTCAAGTTTTGGTATTTATACTAAACATAGTTTTAAATACATAAAATCTATATATATATATATATATATTTTTTTTTTTTTTCCTTTAGATTTCTAGCAATCTGCAAGACTGAAAAGAAGCAGTGCTTTGCAGTGAGGGTTTGGCTTACAAACCTGGAATTTACTGCTCTGATTCATAGTTCTTTTTTACTTTTCCTTAAACTGTTCCTTTACCCACAATGACACTATTTGGCTAGCATGGACCAGAAGATAAATTTTTTTTAGTGAAAACTTTCTTTTTTTGACACTTAAAACACATCTTTTTATTATATACTAAATTTAAAAATCCAAATCTTATTAAAAATGCTTATCAAACATTGTATACATAAGTACTGTCAAATACTATTGAGTTATGACATTATGTATATTTGCTAAGGTTAACTAGAAACAAAGTAGCATAACTTCGCTGATATTGAATTTCAAAAGTCAAACGTTTTAAAATTTGGTAAGTGTGAAGTAGTGATCTGCAGAGGATGTTTGCAGAGGTAAAAAAACAAATGGAATCATGCAGATATTCCTGCCCTAAGTGTTAACAAGTAGAGTTCTTCCTCATCCTCTTAAGTCTTACTGCAACAGAAATTAAAGTGCACAAGACCACCAGGAATCCTTGATTTGGTTGTACCCTAAATAGAGACTACAGTCAATTGTGCTGCCATATTTAGGGTTTCCATTCTTTGTAATGTTCCTGAGGATTGGGAAATTAATTTTGAATGTGGCTAAGGGAGGCCAACATTTTCTAAATTGCACCAAATGACCTTAAAATACAGAAATACCAAAGATAATAATATTGATTTGGGAATAGATTTAAGGGAATGATCCCTGTCTAGTAATACTTTGCCCTAGGGATAAAATTAGAATAAGGACCTAGTTTTACCTCTGGAAAATGCTTATCTAAAAATCTTTTTCAAAAGATCAGACGTGTACAGCAAACACCACAATGCTGTCAGTTACTGTTTAAATACTGCATCATAAGTACCAGCTATAAATCTCTGCCCTTTAAAGGGTCACAAGAAATATAGGTAGAGGAAGATTATCACTATTTTACTAATTAACATAAAGTATAATTTGTAAAAATAGGTCACCACAATATAATCAAGGAAGAGGAGAAGGAAGCTGCTATTCAACAAAAGTGCTCCTTTTTAGCTTTTAAGCCCAATAGTTTAATTTTGAGTAAAACAAGATTGTAAGATAAGGCCATCAGTTTTAAATAAGCTGACAATGCCATATCATATATACATACTCACATATATATGTTTAAATTTCAGTTCTGATTTAACACTAATGTACTAGTACAAACCATTTATAGGAAAACATTTTAACACATTTACAAACACATGATGAATAACAAACATATGGAAAATTTTTTAAATTGCAGATACATGTAAATGTAGTTGTAGTTCACTAAAGACAAGAAAAATTTGCATTACTTCTTTGAAAACTGAAAAAAAATGTTTAAAAAGAAATCCCTACCATACACAGCATACATATTGGTCATCAGACCTGGAGGCAAATAAATGTAACAATCATGATTAAACTTTTATTACTGTTTCTTTTAATAAGATATCAATATAAGATCTACTTAAAGTATCACCTACAAGTACACATTCTCTCATAATTCACTGAGATTATTAAGTTATTGAGTACATTTTTACTCCCATGACACATCATACTTGGTAACACTAATAACAGAGATTTAGATAACGCTTAAATCATGATTACAAATGTTTCATTGAATATCTTCCTTTCTGTAGCTGTGAAATGTAAAACTTAGATTTGATTCCATCAGGCTTCTTAAACCAAACTTCATCATGGTTAACTGTTGTAATTACGGCACTTGTAGGATATTCATCTTTTTTATCAATGCATATTGTTTGTCTGCGTATATACCATTCACCATCATAATACAGTCTCCCCTCTTCAGGTCTAGGACGGGGCAGATGTTCTTCCAGTTTCACGGGTGGTTCTATTTTTACTCTATGTGAACCGACCCAAGGTAGCGATTGTCTTTCTTCTTTTTGTCCAGTCTTCATGAATATCAAGATCCTGTAGCATATAAACTATATATGGACCTGAAACAACAGGCTTCTTTTTATCAGGACTGAAAAGATCCTTCCTCCTTTTTCTTGACTGAAGCTCATCATTCCACAGCTCTGACGTAATATCAATGCTGTGCCTGTCCTCTTCCAGCCTTCCTATCTTCACCTCTAGTTCACTCTGTACTGTATCGTACAATAAAAACTTTTCACTCTCATAGTGTTGGCGAGAAACTTGAATTTCACATTCATACTTGTACTTTACAGATTCTAAGCAGAGATCTCTATAGATTCCTGCTACCTTTGTATGAATTTGCATATTTTCCTGTAAAGTTGCCAGTGGTTCCAAATATTGTGGTGCTTTTCCAGCTATCACTTCTTGTAGTTTTGCATCCATTTGACTTAACTGTGCTTTACAAAGTTGGTCTTTGAGATTGGTCAACTGTTTTTCAAGATTGGACATCTCATCTAGACATTCCATTCTTCTTTCACAATCTTCATCATCCATTTCAGGTCTGTCCTGTATTCCATATCTTCTATTTTTACATCACATATATTGAACACATCAAAGTAACTGAAGCACAAAATGATCTGCATCTTGATCTTCATCAAATAAAAGTCAAACTGAGCCTTCTCCATCCTCTGAGACTGAGCAGCTGTCTGTGTCCTTGTCCTCAGAGCTACTCCCCTCATTTTCAGCATCTCATCATGATGTTTAGTCTCCTTATCCCCCAGGGAATGGACTGGCATTTTCCAGTTGTGTTGTTGCTTCCCACTCCCAGCACCCAGCCTGGTCACCGCCACTTCAATGAAAGGCTCATGGAATGCCCCAACCCACCCAGCAGTCCCAGGGAATCCTTTCTTTTCTTACCTGTTGAAATATCCTTTTTTTCTATTGCTATGTTGATGATTCTAATGGAATGCCTTTCTAATTAGTGTTGGGCTCTGTCTCCTATTGCATTAATGTACACAGCTATCATTTAATAAAAAAAAAAAAGAAGTAAGTAAAAAAGTCTTACTAACTTTAGAGGACACACCAGCTCTGGTAATCATTGCTTCATGTGCTCCGTGCCTACTGACTATTCTGCAAAACCATCAAGACTTTAGGGGTGGAGGAAGTGTGCATATTTGTTTTGAAACTTCCTAACTACTGAGACATGTTGATTAATATTACTTTGTTAATTACTCCTTCAATGCACATTAGAAAAATTTGAGACTGAGAGGAATCGATATTCATAAAACTTTATAGTTTACAAAGTATTTTTTATTACATTGAATATGACCACTACAGTCTTGAGAAGGAAGTATTATTATTGTTTTTTTTTTTTTTTTTGAGACAGAGCCTCAAGCTATCCCCCTGGGTAGAGTACCATGGCATCACAGCTCATAGCAACCTCCAATTCCTGGGCTCAAGCGAGTCTCCTGCCTCTGCCTCCCAAGTAGCTGGGACCACAGGCGCCCGCCACAATGCCCAGCCATTTTTTGGTTGCAGCCATCATTGTTGTTTTGGCGGGCCCCGGCTGGGGATTCGAACCCACCACCTTAGGTGTACGTGGCTGGCGCCTTAGCTGATTGAGCCACAGGCGCTGAGCCAGGAAGTATTATTATTGTTACATCCTCCTTCCTCCATAATCATGACAAGATAGACTTCAAAAAAATAATTTTGGGTTTGTTCAGCTCTTGAAGTTCTCTGCTGTATCATGTAGATTCCGTAAATGAATCCTGCAAGTTGGGGTGATCTACTTGCCTGGTCCACCCCTGTTCTGGATTCCTTCATACCCTTCTTTCTAAGACTAATTTCAATAAGGTTTCCAACCTAGACATGATCTCTGGGTATATACCATCACCTGTGTGGTCTCTGACTTAATCCCACCAATCTCATTTAGGATGAGACAACTAAAGTTAAGTTCTAGGGAGAAAAGGTTTACTTGAATTATCAAAGAATAACCCACTTTTTGAATAATGACATATGTATTATTTGTAGTACCCATTTAAAGGCAGCAGGCTGGTGGAGGTAAGATGGCAGACTGTAGCCAGCTTTCCATAGAGGCTCCCATCCAGAAGGAGAGTTAAAAGACAGAAGTTTAGCAAGTAAGCTGATGGCTTGGAGCTGAGCCAAGAGAGAAGGTCGAAGAATGCATATCAACCCTGCTGAGGTGAGCTGCAACACCAAAGATACAAACAAAAAGTACTGAATCCATCACCAAGAGGACAGGAGTCCCCTCCCCCATGAGAATGGCTTATAGTAAACTCCATACAAACAAGTGAGCACAGTGCAAACGTCCTCCCATTCCATCCCAGGGGAGAGACCCTCTAAAAACTAGACCTCCTACCTGTACTAGGGTGCCGTGGCACTCTCCTGCCAGGCATAAAATTGTATAAAACTGTATATATTCTCTACCTGCAACTCTGAACTCCCAGCACTCCCTTCCACTCTCACTCTAAGGTCTGGGAGCCTGTCTCCCATGGAGTCCAGATTCTTGGGCATTTTCTGGAGATATGTGGACAGGGGAAGGGCCCTTGCTTGGGTGTGCTGATTCTGTGGCACGGGAGTAAGGAGAGGACGGTCAGCTGAGAGGAAACCATACCAGAGCTGCGGTGGTACCCCCAGGCATAGAACAACAGCAGAGGTGGGAACAATAAGGTTCATGCCTCTGGGGTGGCTGTCCCAGACAGACATGCCCTGTCTCTCTGGGCAAACAGAGGAAACCAGGTACCTTCTCCAGTGGCAGCTACCT